>JAPKID020001069.1:0-15652 GCA_026931265.2 Tropidonophis doriae | reverse complement strand
GAAGTGAGGAAGTTTTTATTTTTAAAAACACAATTTTTAAAGTATAGTTAAATAAATGGACATTTTTAAACATATACATTTAAATAAACGATGCTTTAAGAAAAATTCTGTAAACAACTTTTAAACTATGAACTTTTGAAAAGTTTTAAAACTCTGTAATATAATACACCACTCTAAACTAGTCATGCCATAATATCAGAGAAGGATTCTTCACGATATTATCAATTTTACAATTTAAATGAAGCTAGTGTTCTGTTTTTATCTTCTGTAGAAATTTAACTTTCTATTCTATTTCACTGTTGCTGAAATAAGAATCTGATTTTGATCTTCTATTATGTAATAATTAGAACATAGAATAGAATAATATGGTTGGATTGGACCTAGGTCCAAACCCCTACCAATGGTAGATCTTATACCATTCTGGACTTTCTTTGGGCTTGATGGGATGAATATATAAGATCATAGAAAGAATACAAAACAGAATAATAAGAGTTGGTAGATCCTCCAATCCAACCCCCACTCAAGCAGGAGACTCTATTTTCAGACAAATGACTATCCAGTCTCTTCTTAAAAATCTCCCTTGATGAAACACCTACAGCTTCTGGAGGCAAACCATTTCACTGTTGATTGTTTTCACTGTCCTGAAGTTTCTCCTTAGTTCTAAGTTGGTTCTCTCCTTCATTTTCACTAGAGTAGGCGTACCCAATTACTGCAACCATTCATCCTATGTTTAGCTTGCAGCCCCTTAATCATCTTTGTTGCTCTTGTTGCCTCTTTTTCTAGAGTCTCAACATCTTTCCAAGGAATTATAAAGTGGAATTAACACTTCATGTGGTCTTGATTCTATCCCTCTGTTAATGCAGCCTAGGACTTTTTTTTGGCAGCTGCAGCACATTGTTGGCTCACATTTAAATAGTTGTTCAGGACTACTAGATCCCTCTCACAGTTACTGCTATTGAGCCAGATACCACCTATCCTATCCCTGTACATTTGGCTTTTCTTGCCTGTGTAAAACCATATCTTTCTCAACATTGAATTTCATTTTGTTAGATAGGATTCAGTGTTCAAGTCTTTCAAAATCCTTCTGCATCTTGAGTCTCTCTTCTAGGGCAAGGCTGTCGTGGCCCTTGGGAGGATACATCACGCGCTGGCCACACCCTGGTTAGGGAAGGCAGAAAAAGTCCCGATAAGTCACATAATGTTGCCATGGCAACGTGAGTTTGACACCCCTGTTCTGGGGTGTTAGCTGTTCCTGCCAGCTTGGTGTCATCTGCAAATTTTATGCATCCCTAACAATTCTCTCTTCAAAATCATTTATGAAGATGTTATGAAGAGTACTGGGCCTATATGATATTGTATAAGTGATCCTGTACTATTATGTGGATTTATAACAGCTAATTTGACTAGATTTTTTCATGTTTGTCTTGTTCATATCGGGAACATGTCTTCTATAGGGCACAGTGTTCAACAAATTGACTTCAAGTTAGAAACAGTTGGTCACTCATTGCCTAGCAACAGCTAGCTCTGAAAGACATGGTCACCTTCAAGTTTCTGTGTTGACTTTCATCAGAAGCAATTCTAATTTGAAATGAAATTACTTATAAGCAGCTTTCTTTTCCAAGTTCAAATTCACTGTCACCATATTTGTAATTTTGTCACCGTCTAAAAATGATGTCCTAGTTGTAATCAGAACTGTTAATGTATTGGTTCTGAAAACAAATCAGTCTTCATACATATTTGTCAGATGAAGTGATGAATGAATTTGAAAGCCAATATAATTCTAATATTTTGAGATGTTAAGATGCAGCTGGGTTACATTTTTTTGCTGTTGACCAAAATCTAACTAAAAAAAATGTTTATAAATGGATTTTAATCCCTTTGGGCAAAAGGAAGAAAATATGCAACAAGCCCGTGAAGAGGAAGAGCGACGTAAAGAAGCAACAGTACATTTCCAGATTACATTAAATGAAATTCAGGCACAGCTAGAACAGCATGGTGTACACAATGCAAAACTCCGCCAAGAAAATATTGAACTGGGGGAAAAGCTGAAGAAACTTGTGGAACAATATGCACTTCGAGAAGAAGTAAGTAAAGCATTATAATAATATTTCATTACACTAAAATACTCACAATAAAACCTCAAGAAATATCTCCCGAATGTTAAGGAACAGGTTTAGCGAATAAACTTCAGCTACAGAGATAGATTAGGTGAAGAATTGGCCTATCCATTCAGCATTCATGCTTATTGATGTTAGCTTATGCCTTCTGAAGTCTGGTGCAGCATCCAAATTACTTATTATATGCTTTCCAGTTGAGGTTAGTTGATTATAAATAATGAAGATTATGTTAGTTAATTCGAGAATATTTAAGAATTCACCATGATTGAAGGAGAGGGCACACAAAAGAAAACTAGCTTGTGAAACATTTAGTCGACATTTTAAAAATGGTTTTTAGTTTGATTGCAGTTATGCTTTTCTCTAGCACATGGATAAAGTCTTCAAGCATAAAGAACTGCAACAACAACTGGTGGATGCCAAGCTTCAGCAGACTACACAGCTGATAAAAGAAGCTGAGGAAAAACATCAAAGGGAGAAAGATTTTGTAAGTGTTGTTAAGAAAGCTTAAGATGAAAGATGTATTAAGTTATAATATGTTTAGACTTTATTGTTATTGGAACAAGCTGCAAATGTTTGTTTTTTTATTGTATTGTCAGTAGGCTATGTAGATTAATGGGTTCTTAAATTGTATGCAACACATTGTTGCAAAATAACTTTGCAATAATACAATGTATAATATAGTTTATGTATGCAGCTCTGCCTGTTGACCCTATTGCATTTTCCAAGCTACAGGTACAATTTTACATAGGTGTGTAAATATCAGAAGTGTAATATTTCCTGGTATTAAGGTATTCTAGACAGAAAATATTTTCTTTGTCCTCAGCTGTTAAAAGAAGCTACCGAATCTAGACACAAATGTGAACAGATGAAGCAGCAAGAAGCCCAATTAAAACAGCAGGTAACCAATTTAAATTGTGATTAGTAGTTTAGCTATTAATCTATTACATGAAGTTGGAGAAGTTTATTAAAAATTGAAATGATTAAATCAGATTGGAAGCCGAAAACAATTATTTGGGAAAGGAATACAATAATTAGGCAATTCTTTCCAAAAGAACTAAGGCTCAGTGTCAGTCATCAGATATTAGTCACCCACTGTTGCTATAGTTTGAGGCTACATTAACTGGAAATTGCTTCTGTAACCCTGAAATCTATATGGATAATCTTACCTCCAAGGTAATTCAAGTTGTTACAGGCCTAGTCCATTTAAAATATGTATATTTACTGGCTGATTTCGTAGACAAACCAGATTGAGAAGAATTTTCTTATAATGAACATAAATGCACAACGTTTATACAAAATATACAATTACAATTATATTGTAATGCCTTTCAAATTAATGCCAATTTGTCTTGATGTAATAGGGCAATTGTTTTTCACATGGTAGCTCTATTTTATTCATGCTGCTATGTAGAATTCATTTTGGTTAAATATTATAATGGATGAACTTCTAAAAATCATGTGATAAATCCATACATTTTAAACCTTCCTTGAAAATCCACTGGATTAGTCTTTGTTCTTTTATTATTTTGCTAGAGTCTAAATGCCCCTACAAAATTATCCATATTTTCATATTTTTCGTTAACACTTAGATCTCTTGGAACTAAGGCTGGAAATAGGTTTCATAATACTAGTGTTTTGAGTGTTGTTATTTTGATATAATTTTATTGTAGAAACCTGAACATCAGCGTTTATCTTTTGAAGGCTAACTGGGTCTTTAAATCAATCTAGACAATGTAAGTCTTCACATAAGACCAAATCATTATTATTATTATTATTATTATTATTATTATTATTATTATTATTATTATTATTATTATTTTCTATTTCCTAGATGATATCTATAGTGAGTAACTAGTGTAATTATTATGTAAATAATTCTAAATTATGTCTCTAAATTAGATTTAAATATTGTTACTTTTAGCTTTCTCTTTACATGGATAAATTTGAGGAATTCCAAACAACTATGGCAAAGAGTAATGAACTTTTCACAACTTTCAGACAAGAAATGGAAAAGGTACTTTATTTTCTTATCTATTTGGCACAAGAAAAATTTGTCTATGTATTGATGGATAAATAAACCTCACTGAACTCCGTGGCATTTATTTCATAGAATGGCAGATATATTCAGCTGAATCTTCTCTCCTTGGAAATTATGTTTGCTTCCACCTTATCTGAACATTGCTTCATGCATTGCCTTGAGTGTAAACATCTCCTGTTTTTGAGATCCTTTTCCATTCTATCACTCATTTTTTTCATTCCTTCTCTCATTCCACTCATTTTAACTTTATACATTTCATTCCTGTTCAGTCTCTTGCATTTTCTCTAAATGTGATGGGCATTCACTTTCTTATTAAATTCACATTCATTCAACACACTTATTGAAGTACCAGTTCCCGTGCCTTATTTTTATGTCTCTCCTTACATACCTAACTCTCAGTTCCATATACAGTATATACAGAAGCATAATCTTCAGTCCAGTACAATATCAAGTTATTGTGCCCTCCCACTCAAACACACACATAACTGTAGTTTAGTGAGTTTATTAATATTCCCCCGCAACTCCCTTAACCAAAACCCCAGAACTGTCCCAATTAAGTCCAGCCACAAACAGACCAATGCTAGTCGACAGAGCAGTGGCCACTGAGTCCACAATGCACTTGAAGGTTTTTCAATGTAAAAGTAAAACCACAAGGCAAAATTAAATCCACAATACAAGAGGGTTTACAAGGTACAAGTCACGGTGCCAATCCAAAGCAAGGCAAGAATCACAATGAGCAAAAAACACAGAGCTGGGAAATGAGCATGTTCCCATGTGCCTTGTAAACCCATCTGTCGACTGTGCTAAATAGCCAGCTTCTGGTTCATCCCATCAAAAAGGGCAAGGTTTTCTCATGAGTAATGTGGCTGACGTTCTCTACTTCTGCCTTTTCTCTGCTCTATGTGTTCTTGGATCAGTGCAGAAGGCAGTTCTTCTTCCTCATCACTGATCTGCTGCAGTTGTATGTTTTCTCCACCTGAAGCCTCAGGGCTGTCCTGCTGCAGCTGTGCTTGACCCAAATCCCTGTCAAATGGCAGCTTGGAGTCATTAACCAACTCTCCTCCAGATGTGCTGGAACTGCTTCAACTTCCTCCAAACTGACATCTGGAGAGATCTAGGGAAGCATCCGGTGGATTCATCAGCTATTTTTTAATAATTTTGATAAATATTAATTTCTTGCAACAGACAACGTTCTACTCACCACCTTTCTATCTAAATTGTACAGTGTATCTTATTTTCTTTCCCATGTTTAGTAAAATAAATTATCAAAGTATACAAATTTGTTCTGTCCGCAGCCTCCAAATAAACAATAAACCAGATTTGACTGTTGGCCACTGTTAATTAGGCAAGATAACCAGTCTTTTGGCTGAGAGTCTTTAACATTCACGTCACAAGCTTAACTCTGCAGCAACCTTTGAACCTTAACTCTGAAGCAACAGACCTTCAAAACTCCTTCACAGAACAGGCACAAGCTGAATTCACAGACAGACATTCAGGGCTCCTTTCTGAACAGTTGTTTCCTGCAAATGTCCCCTCCCATCGCCTCACCTATAAGCTCTCTTGGAAGGGGCCAATCAACAACCACCTGGTGCTTAATCACCATCTGTGAGGCTCCCTACAGAGCTGTTGCCTCCACCTCTCAGCTCTTATCACTCTTGCGTCATGGACAAACTGCCTTTGATCCTCCCCACTGCTCCATGCCTCAGGCGCCTCCTGGTAGCCAACCAGCCTCTCTGGTCCCTGCTCTGACTCTGAACACCCCCCAGGAACTTCCTCAGCTTCCAGAGCAGATTCATATTGTTCCTCACTATCACAGTCCATCAGCAGCTCAGGCAGTCCCTGCTGGGCCACAACACAAATTCATCTACTTGCTCTGGTTTTTGCAATTTATGTGCAACTTGCAATCATTCACCCAATTATCACTAAGTTTGATTAATTTTTTCAGTCTAATTTTATTTGTGATAATTTGCCAATTTTATCACACAATTATCTTAACATTTGCTTGAAATTATCTGGGTTCTCAGACCATTTATTTTTGTTTGTAAAATGATTATGTATTGTTTTGAATCTTGTGAAAGAAATCCAACTAATCTTTTTACAATAAAAGAGAGATTTAATCTCACGAGACTGGGCAGTTGACAAACAGTAGATTAAAATGTTCATTTCCAGCAATTCATTAAAATCAATGTAATTAATTTATTTCAGATGACCAAAAAAATAAAAAAACTGGAAAAAGAAATAGTAGTGT
The DNA here is from genome assembly GCA_026931265.2 of Tropidonophis doriae. Taxonomy (NCBI): domain Eukaryota; kingdom Metazoa; phylum Chordata; class Lepidosauria; order Squamata; family Natricidae; genus Tropidonophis; species Tropidonophis doriae. The sequence goes on along the minus strand of JAPKID020001069.1, from coordinate 9,249 downwards.
GGCGTACAAAATGGGAAAACAACAACAAGGCTCTCTTGCAAATGGCTGAAGAAGTGAGTATCAGTTTCCATTCTTAAAAATCAAAATGTTACTTTTGGTTCTTATTTTATAGTCTGAACTAGATGAAACTCAAATGTTATTCAATTCTCAAACAGTATTTCAAAGAAGATAATGTGATATACAGGGTTTGCTTATGTTTTAAACTGAAATTTTGCTAATGCTATGTCCATAAAAAGATGTTGCCATCTTCATAATAAAAATGTATTTGGTTTGTATCTCAATGCTTTTAATCATCAGGAAAAACAGTGTTTTTGTTTGTACAAAATAAGTTGTATATTGCTTTTATTTAAACCATCTAGTGAGTGGGGGTTGCAATAGACACTTCAGATTAGAGAAGGAGACTTTTACATGGGAAAATAGAACTTGAATACACCAAGAAAAGGGAATTGGAATTGCGGTCCCCTTACATTACAGATTCTGTAGCCGTAACTAGCCAGTAAAAAAGAGTGACCATAAAAATGTTTTGAATTTTCTCATTGACTGCCTTAAGTTTTGAAATACATTGTGTAATATTCATCTGAATCCTTTCTGCTATTTTGTTTATTACAGAAGACAGTTAAAGACAAAGAATACAAAGGTTTCCAAATAAAACTGGAGCGTTTGGAAAAGCTATGTAGAGCTCTTCAAACAGAAAGAAATGAGTTAAATGAGAAAGTGGAAATTCTTAAAGAACAGGTTTTTTCAAGAGAAGCAAATGTGGATCTAGCTGCACCTATATTGCAGTCATGCACGCTCAACTCGCATGAGAAGCTGGAAATTTCTATTAATAAAGAACAAGAAGGAATCCAACCAGATATCGAAACAAGAGTGGCAAATGAAGGCTATGAAAAAACTGTCAGTTTGGTTTCCATTCCTACCACAGATTTTGTTGATTAAAATGTAAACACTGTATTAAGAGATATATTTTGTGTATAACTTTAACTGGTGGTGGTAACTATTAGTTTTGTGGTGAAAATTTTCTTACTTTTTCTACCATATCTGTATTTTCTTAGAACAGAACAGAATTTGCCTGGTACAGGAAGCTGCATAGCAGCTATTGAATAGCTTATCTATAAAAAGAATCCACAACTGTATTGCACATTTGCATTTTTTTTTTACAAAAGAATTCCATTAAGGATGCATGCAGTGTTTTTCTTCTTATCCAGTAATACATTACTGTATCATTTAAGACCCACTTACAGTTTTGTCATCATGTTAAGGGAGCAACTTTGATCAGTGTTTGATTGATCTTAAATCTATGTACTAAATTAAAATTTAAAGATGAGGTGAGATTACCAAGCAATCCAGTAAAATACAATTTGGTGTGTGACTGTCCATACTTATACGAAAAAGCTGAAAAATCTTACAGGGTTTAGTGTAGCTGCCAACTGGAAAAACAGGGTGTACAATTCATATTTCTCAGGATTGTCTGATAGTCAGTATAAATTAAACAACTGTTGCCCTTTCTGTTATATTGAAGGAATTAAGGCAGAAAGCAAACTATTGATAATTTATCTAAATAGCCACTAACTTAAATCTGGATGTATTTTGAATGCACTACTGTTGTCGCAATGATTTTTTAAAAATGAGCTATAATATAAAAACTGCTGTCATAGTTACAGTTTATTAAATGCAACAAGATTTTGGTTAGTGGTTGCTAGATTAAAATATATAATCTAGGGGGGCAGGGTTTTCTGGGAATTCTTTCATTCGGTTTGATGGCTACTTATTAGTGTGAAATAGGGAACATTTATAAATGCATCATCATTTAAGAATGATTGCAATGAACCACACTCAGTATGGGAAATCCTAAAGTGTATATTTCACAGGATATACATTCTTATAAAAACTGCTCTGTCCATGATAAAGTGTATAAATTATATAATTTATCTAATCCAAAATACAGGAAAACATTCTGGTCTCAACTTTGTAAAATGAAAAGTCTTACTAGACAAAACATATACATAAGCAGAAGTGCCTTCTGATATCTTAAGTTACTTGGAATTTGGCACTTCGGTATTTATGTTGCTAATAAATGCACAGCATACAAGACTCCACATTTTTTGTACTGTGGTTAGAATTATGAATGTAGGTCAGTTGCAAAAGTTTAAGTATCTCCCATAATCTGATCTTTTTTTAAGAAAAAAGGGACCAAAAGAGTGCTGCTACGTTACAAGCTGCTGTTAACTCTGCCTACATATATCAGCTTTCTAATTGTTCTGTTTGGAGAAATGTAAAAAATACCAAATTCTGGTACCTAGTTTGGATTCACTTTCTTGAAGCTTTTCTTATTTAAGCACATTATTGAAAAATTATCTTTATCTGCCTGTATACTCTTACAATTTAGTTGCAAATTATTTGAATTTAAAGCTTTACTGATGTATTACCCTTTTTACCTATACAGTATCCTAACTGAAACAAAGATTGATGAAAACTTTTGGGATATTTGTAAACCTTGAGCAAAATCAATTGGCATTAATAGTGGACTTGAAGTCCTGAATTAGAAACTGGCCGCTTGTTTTGTTTCTTAAAATGTGTTTGCGTTTGCTTTTGTATGAATTCCAAGTTCTGTAAGGTAACGAGTTAATGTATAGTGGAATATACAAAGCCCAATTTCGCTGTCATAAGCATAAGAGACACTAGAGAACCTTTCATCAAACAAATCTATAGCTAGAAATGCAAAGGCTTTCAACTTGTAGAACAACGTGAAACACCTGAGAAATTGGATAGTGGAGCAAATGCATGTTGAAAGTAAAAACTGCAAAGATTCCATCATAGGTACTATATTTTGATTAGTTTTACCTATGTCTACAATTGACCTAATTATAGGCATGAGTAAGGTTTTTTTTAATCAGTTGCAATTATAGACTCATAAATTGAAGCTATTGAAATAATGGCTTTTCAACAAACTTGCTCATGCATTTTTTTCTCCAACTTTTTCTTCAGTCTAAATGAGGGTTTTGTTTAAAGTCTCAAGACATTCCATGCATTGAACAATAGAGGGCTAGTACAGGACAAGATCATTACTTGTCTCTTGCCATATAGTGTTATACTACACTGCCATTTTTCTGCTGATTTGTTCAATGTACTTTAGTTGTACAGCTCATGCTTATAGGCAGCTAACTGTGTAAATTGATAATCATGTGCTTATAAACACTGAAAGCTATTGCTTATACCGTCCACTACTTTATACCTGCGGTTGATTTGCATCCAGTGAGTATAGGGGGTGCACAATTTTTACTCTTGTGTAACTTGGGCTTCAGATATTTAGTAAATAGCTAAGCCCTAGAATTATTTGGAATATAAGTATATACATGCACAGTTTAGGGCTGTATCTTTCTATTCCATTCTTTTCTTGCACCTGGTTTTGTTGCAGTTCAATTCTCAGGTGTTACAGAAAATCTACCTCTTCAGACCATAGATGGAAATAACTGTGAAAAGTGATGCAGAACTTTAGCTTGTGCTGAACGCTGCTTTATTATTGCAACCCATACCCATGAAAAATGCTGACTAAATAGGCACTCTTGGTTTTTGCTTTTCAGGAACATTTTGTAGAAATTTTTCACTAATGTGAAACTGAAATTTTATCTACTCCGTTCTGTGTAGATTAAGTAAATATGTGTGCTTAATATATTAGACTCTGGGTCTTTATTCTAAATTAAGGTTGGTTTGTTTTTCTCAATATTGAATTTGTCCACAGATGTGTGACCATCATATTATTGTTTGAGTTAAAATATCTTAATTGTAATGATGACAATCAGTTTTGTGTCTTTGGTTTGGTATCAAAGTTAGAATAGAAATTAAAACTCTTAGAGTTGAGTGCCTCAATGGAACAATGTCTCCTGTAGATAATATGATGATGTAAGAAACATGACAGTGCTATGATTCCTAATGTTACTAAAGACTTATAGCCTAAGATCTCTAAAGTTTCAGTAGCCTATATTGCTTCTGAGACAAGCTCCAGCAGTCCATGAGCTATGCTCATGGTAAGAAATAGAGAGATCTATATGTTAAAATGTGCTACGGTATGAACCTCTACTATGCAAAGGAGTATATAACAGAGTATCTTGTTTAGCTTAATAGGCTTTGCTTTCAGTATGAATCAAAGATGGGCATTTCTAGATCAGGTTCTGTGAATAGAAGAGGAAAATGCATTTCCAATGGTGAAGACAATTTAATTTGAAATATCATTTATGTCTTGTATAATTTTAAAGAGCAACTGTCATCTGTCCAGCAGTGTCTCTACTGACCCGCTGTTGACTCACCAACAGTCCCAATATTGCAGAATATACAGCCTCATGCTACATAACTAAGCTCCATTTCATGGTCAATAAACTAAATTATTAATGTATCTTAAACAGAAAACTTATCTTTAGATATATTTTTCTTGAAAAGCATCATCGATTTTTTATCCACCCTGATTGCAGCTGGTGATCTAGAAGAGTATCTGTTTCCATGCAAGTTCCTAGGAAACCATACTAAGTTCATAGTTATTAAGAGGAAACCAGAAAAAGCAAGCAATTATAGCCAGTTTGTTGAAAAGAAATGTAAGAGTGCTCATCTTCATCTGGTTTTCTAAGATCTGCATCATTCTTATGGCTGATGAAAAAAGGAGTCAGTTCAAATTTGATCTAATTATTGTAACTAAAATTCTGTTGCGTACTTACATGCTTGATTACATAAGCTCATTGAAAAAAATAATTTATCTTGAATACAAGTGCTATGAAAATTATTAATTTTGGCACACTCTAGTAAATGTCAGTTTTCTGGCAGTATAATTTTTAAAAACTCAAAAGTGCATACTTAAATATCCGTACATAAAAAAGGTAAGGATAGAGTAGTAGGTAGATACTGTGGTTCTCTAGAACCTAGGCTGCAATTCAACCAAGCTCATATAAAATGCTTAATAATCAGGTATGATTAAAATTGAAAACCAACAAGTCTTCTGTTCCTGCCTTACAATTGCAGTTTTCATTGTCAAAAAAGTAATAGCAAGAAACAGTTTAGAACTTGAAATTCAACAATTTACACTTGCACTAAATTAATCATAAATTAACATAAATTTAATAAACTTAAAATGAATATTTGTTTCTAGCAGTGTATAATTGTTTCAATTGCATCAACCATCAATTCAGAGTTACAAATTTACTCCTGTTCGTTTAGTTATATAAAATAATATAAAACTCTGATGACAAGATGCATTTTAAAAACGGTGACTAACAATGTTCATAAGGTGTGGGTGGTTTAAATATAGTTACATCTTTATCTGCACTAGTGTCATAGCCTTTTCTTCCTATTGAGGAATGTATGTATATTCACAAAAAACAAAGATAGTTTTTAGAAACATCTTACATTTCCAAAAAGTGAGACCCAATAGTCTTAGATATAACTTTGTATTCGTTTCTTAAATTATATCATAAATGGTAGTCAAATACATTATTCATTTTGAAAGACACACACACACTTTTATCATTTTTAATGACTTTAGTAGCTAATAAGGGCAAACAACCTGAGGCAATGAACATATCGAACACATCTTCTTTTCCCATTTTTCCCCCAATGACCCTATGCGGTGAATTGGGTTGCTGTATGTTATTGGTGTATGTTACGCAGCCTGTATGCTTTTTTTTATACAGGTAGTTCTCATGACCACAATTGAGCCCAAAATTTATGATAAGTTAAATATTTGTGAAGTGAGTTTCCCCCATTTACGCACAGTTGTTAAGTTAATCACTGCACCTTATAAGTTAGTAACCTGATTAAGTGAATCTGGCTTCCCCATTGACTTTGCTTGTCAGGAGGTTGCAAAAGGGGATCACATGACTCTGGCAATGCAAGTATGGACCAATTGCCAAACATTGTATAATTATGAAACCTAGTCATAAGTCACTTTTTACAGTACTATTGTTAACTGAATGGTCACTAAATGAACTGTTGTAAATCGAGGACTAACTCTAACTTGGCTGTAAATTATGTTATATAGTTTTTGAAGTGGCTTAGTGTGTTTTTATCTTGTATTTCTAAAAAAATTCCTGTAAGTCACCCAGTCATGTATTTTGTGTTGAATGGCTGCATAAATTAGAATTATATAAATAAACTTGGTAGTCAAGCAACTGAACATTAACTTCTGCCCATCCACTTAGAAAACCCAAACGTGTCCTACTGAAGTAGGGAGCATGAAAGGTGATTGTTTTCTTGCTAGAAAGTATGATGGTAAGGAAAACAAAACTGGGGAATATCACAAATCACTTTCCTTAACCAACATGCCATCAGTAAGGACAGCATCAATAATTGGTTCTATTACTGTGTGAGAATAGGGCTAAGTAATTGTCAGCACATTTTATGCTGCCATAGTTTTCTATCACCTCAAGAACTGGTAAGAGTCCACTTTATAATTCAGCCAACTGGATGAGTTCTAAAATCAAGCATTAGATCCTTACTTCTACTGTAAGTTATGTAAAATATAAAAACAAACAACTCCTGTTTCCCCGAAAATAAGACCCAACCAAAAAAGAAGCCCTAGCATGATTTTTTTTTAATGGTAATATAAGCACTACCCCCAAAATAAACCCACTAAGATCCTCAGCCTTGGGGGGAGGGGAGCAGGAGGGGTAGATGGGCATGTTCAGCACAGAAGTCCGCAAGCACACGGGGTCCGGCAGCAACCTTAACCTACCGGCTCATTGGCTAGCACTCTGGGGCTGTGCAGCACAGGTGAGTCCGATCACTGTGATCCCCAGACCAGCTCTCAAAGCAGCAAGCAGAGGCAGCGGTGCAGGGGGAGGCACATAATCTGGCCTGGTGGATGCAAAGCCAAGACAGACGGTGGGATGGAGTGGGCATCTGGCCAAAGGGGGGGGGCTTGTCCCGTGTGCACAGCAGAGCTGGAGGACGATGTTGGATGGCAAAGCTGAGCACTCAGGGCCCGTGCTGTAGCTCCTCCTCTGCAGCCTCGCCTGATCAACGCTGCACAACATCATCAACAAGATTGTTAACAGAGATGCCAAGTAGAAGGGGCAGGAGAAGGAGGAGAGTAAGAAGAAGAAAGATGATAAGGAAAAGGAGAAGAAAAAAAGTGAGGCCAAGAAAGAAGAGAAAAAGGAGTACTAGTTGTATTAGTAACCAAGTTTTCCATTTGTAAATTAAAATGATTAAATTGCTCCAGGCTGCTCTGGCTGAAGGTTCTTGCCTGTCAGAGGCTTCAGAGAGACCGAGAGCCAATTGCGTTCACAGCGGTCTGTGTTTGCAGCAGCTGCTAGACATGGACTGGGCAGCCCTGTGCCTCTGCTGCTGGTGCCACCTCGATGGAAGGCAGGCGGCAGGGAGGGGGTGGCACCATACAGTGAGCCCTGCGCGCTCAGCCCTGGTGTCCAACATCGTCCTCCAGCTCTGCTGCACACACAGGACAAGCTTCCCTTGGCCACCCGCCCACTCCATCCCACCATCTTTTTTTACTTTGCATCCAGCAGCGCTCAGACTCACCTGTACCGCATGGGCTGTGCAGGTGGAGAGCACTGGCCAAAGGGCCAGCAGGCTGAGCTGCTGCCAGACACTGTCAGCCTTCGCGTGCTCGTTGCCTTTTCTGAGCATGTGCGAGATGGGGTATCCAGCCCGATCCCCCTAATAACGTATTTCCTCCAAAATAAGCCCCAATGCATCTTTTGGAGCAAAAACTATGAATACAAGTTGATCTGCACGTATGGAATATGGCTCAGGATTAACAGAATAACCGAGTTGGAAGGGATTTGGGAGATTTTCTGGTTCAATCCGTTGCTCAAGCAGGAATCCCTGTAACATTTCAGACAAAACATTTCAGATTTTATAGACAAGAACTATATTTTCTCTGGAACCAAGATGACAACATAACATTCTGCCAAAAATGCAACTCAAATGTGCACATTCGCCCACAATATAATTCATCTCCATGCATGTATAATTTCTGTATTTTTATTAGCATTTCAATTAAAGCTAATTGTACTCCCTCACACTCTTACCAAACTGTAATTCCACTACAATATTTCTCCTGAAATGACATAAAATATGTAATATTCAAGAATAAAAAATACTGGCAATATTAAAGTAAAGTTTAATTTAAGGTGCACCTGCAATAACAGGAGGGGCTTATCTTAGTAAATTGAACTATTTTAGCTTAATAATTTCATGGTTGGAAATCAGCTACAGGCAATGAATCCCCACTTTTGACATAGAGGGAGCTTTCAGGGGAGAAAATGTGTTCGCAAAATCCCCAAATAGCTTAATCCAGGATGGCTACAGAAGCGTGCTATATATGCTGTGAGAAGTTTTATATCAAAGTATATATTTTTATACTGTTTCCATTTTCCCTTAAAAGGTTAACAGAATCCACAACGGTCTAAGAATCAACATCTCCACTCCATAATTGACAGTCAAGCTGAAACTAGTCAAGTAAAACAAACAGGGAAAATATTTTACTCCAACTTCCTTCACCCCAATAAATTACCCAGACCTTATCCACATATCAAAGGAAGAGGTCTGCAAAGACAAATGGTTAATTAAATTAGGTCCACCAGCAGAATTGCACATTCACAAGAATCAACATCACAGACATAGCTACAAGCACACACACCAGTCAGGCGTCACCCTGCCTAGAATCAGCACCTAGACCAGGGTTCCCAAACTTGGCAACTTTAAGAATTGTGGAATTCAACTCCCAGAATTCTGGAACCCCTGACCTAGACACTTCCACCCCAGGATAAGATGCCCGATAAAAGCTCTGTGGCCCTATCCCATTTCTCTGCAGCTTTATTCCTATTGGCTTTTAAGAATAAATATTTCTTCTTTCCTCGCAGCTGTCTGAATCCTATTTTTATTGATTCTTGCGCAACCCTGGCTCGAACTTGGAATCCCCAGTTATTCTTCCCACAATGCTCTGACGCCGCCAAAACATCCCCCTGGCATCAGAGCTCTGGCTTCCAAGACTTTTTCAGACCCTTCAAAGCCCCGTAAGGTTCACACGGCCTCCCCGCTCCACCGTCCCTCAGCTCCCCTCCTCCCCCCCTTACAGGTGAAAGCAGCCAACGGCCCACGGCACTCCAGCCGGTGGGAAGATGCAGACGCAGAGCTGGAAGACGCAGTTCCATCAGGTATCCTGAGAGGCTCCCCCCTTCCTTCCTTCCTTCCTTCCTTCCTTCCTTCCTTCCTTCCTTCCTTCCTTCCTTCCTTCCTTCCTTC
>JAPKID020001068.1:0-15655 GCA_026931265.2 Tropidonophis doriae | reverse complement strand
AGAAAGAAAGAAAGAAAGAGAATTTATCATCACAATTGAGCCCAAAATTTTGGTTGCTAAGCAAGAGCGTTGTTAAACGAGTTTCACCACATTTTACAAGTTGTCCACTCCCACCCTGTCACATGACTGCCAAGCCACACCCACAAAATAGGCCACACCTACAGAATAGGTTCTAAAAAAATTTGAAACCCGCCACTGCTATACCACTATACCAAACCTATGCCGATCCAAATCTGACCCAGTCCTTCATATCGTCTAATGGTACACCTATCACTGCTGTAATTGACTCCATCCTGAGGGTTCCTTGGTACGCTTTGAGCTTGATTGTTTTCTTGCAGATGTTTTATTAACCAAACTAGGTAACATCATTTGGGTAATGAAACATCTGCATGAAAACAACCAAGTTCAGAGAGCATCAAGAAGCCCTTATTTTAACTCTGAGCTACAAATATTCTCCTTTATTGAAGCTGTCCTTTTCTAATCTTTCTTTCCATCTTTCCCAGCATTGTAACCTTCTCTAGGGGCCCAGGTGTTCATATCATGTTTCCAAAGTGGCATAATTTGAGGTTGATCATGTGTGCGTCTAGTGATTTGTGTGTCAATCTGCTCAATGATCCATTGGTTTCTTTTCTTGGCTGCCAATGGTATTCTCCATAGCAGAGTTAAGTTCCACATATTATTGCATCTATCTTTCTGAATGTATTAACTTATTTCTCTAGATATTACTGAGATATAAATGTTTTTATAAGCAAACTCTGTCCACTGCCAGGAGTTCAATTCTGATCAGCTGAAGGTTGGAAAAATGACCCAGATTGTTGGGGGGGGGGAAAGAGGGGGGTCAACTGCTTAGAGAGGGCTATAAAGCATGTAAAGCGGTATATAAGTCAAAGTGCTATTGCTATTGATAATTTTATATGTGCTACTACTACTAACCCCATTTTTATAATTAATATGCTACCCATTACAGTAAAAATAAATGTGCATGTTCTAATGTTGTGTATCCTGTGTGGAATGGGGAAGGATTGAAAATAATATTAGAATTATATGAATGTTGGCAAAGTGGTGGCCAGCAGACTATCAGTGTTTGCTATAGTTTGCTATTATTCACCTTTTGCCTTGAAAAGTATGTTATGCCTAACATGGCAATGTGTCTTTTTTCAACAGGAAAGAAGAAAATGTTCTCAAGTCTCTTGCATCTTTAGATTTAATGACAAATTTACTGCTGCAAATTTTCTCATGCAGTACTGTTGCCATAAGCAGTAAGGAATTTTTTCCTCCTGCAAACTTGCTTGGGAAGCAGCCTAGAACAAAAGATCATGGATATCACTTCTGCATCATCAGCATCCTTTCAAATATGAAATAGAACAGAAATATACCCTTGGGACATTTGCAAAGATGCAAAATGAGTGTTACAGAAGCTATCATAGATCTACAGAAACATTTCCTCTAATTATACCAATATGTTACTATTGATTAATTAAGATTATGTAATCAAGAACAAATAACCTGTTCTTATCCTCTATTTTTTCTTTTGTTACATTTCTAATCTGCCAACAACCAAAACTGTATCAGCAATTACAAAACAGTTTAAAAAAACTAAAATAATGACATAATGCATCTTTTTGATTTTTCTCAATGGAATTATAAGTGAAAGAATGATCTTTATTAAAAAAAAATCTCTGCTCTCTGATGTGTTTGATGTATTCTAAGACCTAGAATAGCAAAACCACATCCACTTATCAAATACCTAAGGGATTTTGCACATGAATTAGTATGACAGAAATATGTCAATAAGAGAATCCCAAAACAGATGTGAATAAAAATGAATGAGTTTATATCCCGCAAAGAGTTAATCCAATAATCCTAAACAAATATCAGCTTTGGAAATGCAAATCAAAACAAAGTAAAGCAGTTATTTAAATACCCAATATGCAATAACAAGCCTAAGAATTTAGCTTCACAAAACAGCTAGATATAAACAATGATATCTGTAATCTAGCTCCAGATGCATATGGAATAATTCCAATAATCATTGCAATTGTACAGTTTCATATTCCATTCCCACATATAAATTAGCACAGGATTATTCCTAAACCACATATGTGAGTTGTTTTCTGCAATATAACCCAAATTACATTTTTTTTAAATTTCCTGAATTTCAGCTGCTTCCCAGGTTTACTATCAACATTCTTCTGAGAATTCCAACAACTGTAACTCCAGTATTATTCAGAAACTTATACTAAAAAGGTCACTTTTTTCTACTATCCAATTTTTTTCTAACCATCCAAACCAAAAACACATGTGCATTTTTTTCTGTCTCTTGGAAAAAGTCTATATAGCTAGATTTATGGCTATTCATTCAGTGACCATTCAAAATTACCATGCTGTTGAAAAAAAATGGATTTACGACCTGTGCCTAAAGTTATGGCAGTTGCGGTGTCCTGTGGTCATGTTGTCAAAATTTTGATGCTTGGCAGCCCACTCAGACTTAAGACTGCACTTCAATTTCCCACACACACACCTGCGTCCCCACCCATCAATGTCCTTTTGGCCTCCTGCTTCCCTATCTTGCAGAGGGGTGAGAAGCCTCAAAACTGCACAAGCTCTGGGGCTGTTTGCTATAAACTGATCTATATGGGCTGTTCTAAGAAATGTTCAGAAGCTTCAAGTTGTCCAGTATGGAGAGTTTTTAAGTGTTCCATAATACACCCATATACTCTCACTGTTCTGCAAGCTGCATCGTCTTCCATTGCACCAGATGCAATTCATGGTGCTGGTTTTCATCTGTAGAACCCTACATGGCACAGAGCCAGGTAATTTACAGGACTGCCGGTCTCCAATTGTTTCCACTTACCCAACCAAAACCGACAGGATGGGCATATTCCAAGTCCATTAATCAATGCCAACTTCGGGGAACCTGGGAGTAGTGTCTTCTCTGTTGTAATCTCAGTCCTAGAAAACTGCTAAAGGAACCTAGTTGTTCCTTCAAACATTTGGAACAGGCTGTTAGATTGGTTTGTGGTTGTTGCTTTGTTTACTGACTGTACAACGCAATAGTTTTTTGGACATGTTATACTGATTATGATTATAATGCTTTAATTAACTAAGTTAGTCTACTATTTTCTGGTTTTAATTATTTATTTACTGCCCACAGACACTACAGCAAAATGGAGGGCTATAGAATATATTTAAATAAAAAGCAATCCATTCGTTAATTAATAAAAAACAGAAGGTTCCATGCTAGAGAATTATTTTTATTCAGAGGAACATGAACATGACCCAAAGTGATTAAATGTAAAAAAAAATTGGATAAAAATGTTGAATGAATTGCTGTTCCTCCAAACTTCTACAGGGGATTCCAAAATGCAAAACAAATACCATAGCATACTCATTGCAGACACAAAGAAGAGAACAACACTGCTATTTGTCTGATTTCTTACAAGGCTCAATATCTGATGTAACAGCAAAATAGTGGTCTTTGACTATCTGAACTTGTGGCCAAGAAAATAGAATGAATAATGCTGCCTCATCTGCCTTTCAAAAATTAGCTAAAACAGTTCTAAGTTGAATTTTTAAAAAAGTATAAAATGCAGAAGATGGGAATATATATATTTTCTTTTAAAAACACTCTGCAAGCTACTTATACCGTGACTCATTATCTGTTTACATACAGAATGTATGCACACACACAAAGGCAGAATATGAGTTTATGTTCATGCAATTTCCTAGAAATTATTCCTCCCACCTTCCTGCTCCTTGTGAGCCACACACTGTTTTTGTTTTCAAAGGCAGACCGTACATTGTTGTCATTCATATCAATGAAGCCAAATGCAAACACAGATGGTTTCCACCAGTGAATAGAACTGAATTTAATAGTGCGCCATCTGAGGCCACAGACTTACAGATTCCAAGAGGAGAAAACCAAGATAAAAAGAAATCTGATTATTCCAGATGAATCAAAGTGATCAGCTTAAAGCACAGCTTATTCTGTCTGGCCCTCTGTCTGCAGTACTACAAAATTGATTCAGCCCTGAGCAACAGATGCCCTCAAACCATTTCTTTGTGTAGTTAGGAGAAAATAGCATTCCATGCTATTAAAAGTAGAAACTTGCTAATACATTTTTTAAACATCTCATCAATGGGCCAATTTTCCCCAACTGAATAAGCTATATTATTCCTTCAATATTTCAAATGGATGACATAGTACTTTTTGTTTTAGAAAATTACACAAGTGAAAGGTACGCCATATGTATCGTGTCATGCCTGCTGTTATTATCAAAGTAATAATCTGTTTCTGTAAATTTTTTACAAAGGAACAGGAGACAATTCAGAAATGTACGGGGTCAGTACTCAAATTCCTATTGTGGAAGAGAGGAATAGCACACTTGTTTCCATTCTTTCACACATGAAGAAAGGCATGGTTTCTTTAGGTAATCCATATGCTTACAATGTAGAAATACATGCTCATACGATAATCAGTGAAAACACACCACAAACCAAACTGTTGAATTAACTATGGACAGTCTGGTTCACATTTCAGCTGCTTTGGGCTGTCAAAAGGAATGGTTCACCATTGTAACTACACCAATCAGACCAAACTCCTATTATTATTTTGCTTTGCAGAAAATGAAAAACCATCATACGAACTACTGCATCAAGTAGACCAGAGGTTTCAAACTCGATTTTATTGAGGGCCGCATCAGAATTGTGTTTGACCTTGGGGGGCCAGGGTGAGGGTTACCAGGATGGGCGTGGCCAGCTCGACATCACTCATGTTAGGGGCAACTGTGGTGGCCCGAGCACTCTGCCAGCAAAACCAGGCTCCCAAGCTCTGTTTTTGGCTTCCTGCAACCCTCTGCTAGTAAAAATGGAGCTTGAGAGAGCTGACCGTGGCCCCTGTGACCTCCATTTTTGACTGTGATTGCATCCTGCAACCCTCTGCCAGTGAAAAGACTGGGAACTTTACTTTTGCTGGCAGAGGCACAGCAGGCTGGTTCTTTGCTGTTTCCAAGGTGGCTCCATGGGCAAGATCTAAGAACCCCATGGGCTGGATTGGCCCCCGGGCCTTGAGTTTGACACCCCCAAAGTAGACTTATGTAAACTGAGGTTTATTTACTCCAACAAAACAACACAAACCATGGAGGTACAACTGCTTGTTTTGCCAAAGCAAAGAAACCACCTGAATTAAGCCAGTCAAGACAGCCAATGATACATATCATGGATGCTCAGCCTGACCAGTGTTCAGCAAGTGTCCAGAGTACCGCATGCTTCCTTTGGCCTTCTTCCATATTGTGAATTCTGAAGAGAAGCTGAGAAGAACTCCAACTCAGAGTGGGGAGAGGAGACTTTGTCATTCCTCTTAGAAGTGAAAGGATGGTGTTGTTGCATGAAACAGATTCAAAAGGATTCAAGGTTCGGTTCACTGAAAGGAAGCACACTTTCAAAGTTTCTGTCAACCCTCCTGTCAGATATCACCCCTTGGAATAGTAACTCCAGGATATGAATGCTCACAGGGGCAATTTTTTTTTAAAAAAATGGAGAAAATAACAAGCTTCTAGGGATTCCAATGTGTCCCATGGATGTGAAAGCAAAAAGAAAAAAAATCAAATTATTGGAGCTAATTGGGAAAAATAAAGTGTCCCTTTTCAATCTTCATCTGCAGTAACTAGCACAGCAATTGTTTGCTACTGTTGTAGATGTACCATGTATAGAATATGGAATAAGTTAAAGCTTCTCACCTATATGCACTCATCTAAGTGAACTCATTTACTTGCTAATTCTCATCTTAGAATTATGGGAATTAAAGTCCAACCCACTTGTGAAATATCATAGCGATTATGACTCACTATATTATATCCAATGAGATTGGTCAAGACTACTTCATAATGCACTGAAACTAAATTTCTTAATTCTGAATCAATCGGAGTCATTTCGAGAGCATTTTATATTTTGAGCATTAATGCCAGATGCATAAATTATTTAAAGTAAAGCTAATCTGGGCACACAATACTGCCAATGTACAGGAATATCTGGCATTCAGAAATCTGGTTGACATTACATATCCTTATTTCACATCAGAGTGAGACCAAAGGGGGGGGGGAGGGAATGAGGGATGCACAAAGGGAAGGAGGGGAAGAGATATTTGTATAGTCGCTAAGGCAGCAACAGGAAACCTAGGCCTACTTTAGGTACAAAGCCAGTTGGGTAATCTTGGGTTAGTTAGTCCCTCTCTGTCTTAGAAAGAAGGCAATAGCAAACGATTCTGAAAATCTTGCCCAGGTAACTAAAGGACTTAGTCCAGAAAGGGAGGGATAGAAAGGGATTTCTTCTGTCAATATTGCTCTGCATTTTTATTGCTGCTTTAAATTTTGGTTCTGGTTTACTTTGACTGTATTCTTTGGAAATACATTTTTCTTTCTATACGCATTGTGCAATATATTTCCTTGTCATTTTTCCACCCAACATTTCTCTATGTTCTTTTTTCCCTCATTCATAGTCTTGTCCACTTCATCTTCCAGCAGACTGTTGTGTCAGTCTGTAACTTTTTTTCTTTTTTTTCTTTTCCAAGTAACTTCTACATGCTTTTTCCTTATGTCTACTTCCACTTATTGTGATATTAATCTATTTTCCTTTGTTCCTTGCAGATTTACACTTTCTCTTCTTGCAATCTTATTTTATTCTAGATTCTTTAAGATCTTTTCTTCTCTTAGATGTCAAATTTGTGCACAAATTATTCTGTTAGAACCTCTCATCCTGATATCCGTTATTAAGTCTTTTAGTTTTTTATCATAAACTAAAATATACCATGCTTTTCAAAGCATTCCTTTTTCATGTGTAGGTTATTATCAGGCTTAAGGTTTACTCCAAAGACACTTTTTCTTAAAGCTAATATACACCAAATCATCAGACATTCATTATTGGGTGTCAATATAGCCTAGTCGTTTTAAAAAAAAATGCATTCTTTTCTCATTCAGTTCAGCTAACAAAAAACATGTTTTCTCTTGGTTCAAATTCATTCAGAATGTCCCCTCCCCATAATTCATCCTTGGTTTTTCATTATAACAATTCACTGGAATTTAACATGAAAGTATCACCAACCTACAGATTCTACCTTCACTCTTATCCACAATAATTATAGCCATTCATATTTTGTGACATATCTTTTAACACTTTTATTCATGGTTAAATCTCTACCTTCATTTCTCTACTTGTATTTATTAACTCCATCTTTATTCAGCTCTGTTGCACCTCTTCTGTTTCTTAGTTTCACAGAAAACAGGATTTTTTTAAAAAAAATATCAGTAATTTATTGCTGTCTACCCTCTTCTGTGGCATTGATAAAATTGAGGCTTTCAAATGTATGCCTTCTAATAAAACAGAAAAGGTATATACTAGATTATCAATCTTAATGATACCTAGGCTGTATACATTAGGGAATATCAGTCATTTTAGCTACAAAAATCCAGCCTTACCCCTTATAAATAAATCTATTCTACAGAAGCTACAATCTTTATTCTAGATACCACCTTGGAAGCCAGCATATTGATGCTCGCAGTTCTCCAACTAGGAGATATATATGGAGGATATTGACATACATCCAGAATGTAGCACTACTCACTCCATGTAATAAATCTTTTAGAAATCTCTGATAGCTCCTGCAAGTTACTGCGAAGTTTCATCGCAAACCTGACTGCAGATACTTGTTTTGCTTTCAGAAATAAAATCAGACAATTTGATGAAAGACAGAATTAAAAGGCAGCAATTAAGATGATTTCACAGAACTGCTTAATTGAAAGCATCCTATGCTTTGGATCTTGGATTTCTTTGGCAAAACCATTTGCAGTTTTTAACAGGCAGAAAAAATCATGACAGTTTTTTGTTTATAATAAAAGAAAATTTTCAAAGGAGAGAAGAACAGCAGGAGCAGAAATCCATTTTCTTAGTAGAATTAGTAGAATGTACAACATTTTCTTGAGATGATGTTAAAACATATTTCCACTTCTAATGCAGGGAATATTACTTACTGAAAACACATTCATATAATTAATTGCACTTATAACTTCCTATCTGACTGTGATGCTGGCAAGATCAACATATACAAAATGAATATGTTATGACGAGGACTAAAACATAGTGAACATTTCAATTATTTTCCTTCTGCGTGATCATAATTCTCCCAGCATAAATATATATATATTGCACTCCTTCAATGATTACTACCCAGATAAAATCATAGTACAGTTAAACTCGCTTCAATGGACCATGCTTAACAGGTGTAGGATTCATGTTTTTCATGGGGCTCCCAATCCCACTAAAAGATATTTAAATTGACAGTCTGCTTGTTAAACGGACATTTTACTGCAAAGGATGCTTTTTATACCAATTATGTAAATTACTTACATTTGTATTTAATGGACAACTGGAATTAATGGATATCCTTCCATCTCAATGGTTCATTAAAACAGAATGCTACTGTAGGCTTCTGTTTTGCTTTTTCAAAAAAAAAAAATTTCCACTAGGCAGGTCCTCTCTTAGGTTACTGCAACAGCCTAGATAATTATCTCATTTTATACTACTTGCCCAGAATTTGCAACTACCATTGGAAATTTCTACTGTCATGATTCAGCCTGGCACAATTCCAAATCCAAAATCTTCCCTTATTCTAGAATTGGCACCACTTAGCCAGTGTAGATACTTTATTGCAGTGAAAAACAGAGCCAATTACAAAAAATAAACCACCTCATGGTTGCAGGAGAACAATCACACCCAATATATGCCTGTGCTACAGGGATAAAGTGTGAAGCTTTTTCCTCATGTCTTTTCAAGTTAACGGTTCTTTGGCTGTTGTCTTCAAGGTCATTTAAAAAAAATGAGATTTGTTGACATAATGATCATTACCAGCCTGAGAAGTTTTGGCCCCAGCTTTATTTCTAACATCTGTGCATTCAGGATTTCAACATTGTTAGGAACACTGCCATTATAAAATCACTTCCTGGATTGGGGTCACAACAACATTTCCTTTATTATGCTTCATTAGGCATCATAATTGCAGTTTAAAAAAAAACTTTCCATGTAATGAAAGCTTTAGCTCCTATTTTTATACTTTTATTTTGTTTTATTGCTTTATTTATTTTTTTTCTCACAAATTATATATAACCATGAGTGGGATGTTTTATAAATATATCAGGTAACTAAATAAAATAAATAATTATTTATAAACAGCCAGTTAACTAAATATAATCACTCTGTATAAATGCAAAGTACAGATTAAATTCTGAAAAAAGAAGCATCTATTTTCAAAGGGAGGAAAAGAGCATTTTCTTTCCATTTCCATTACCAATACATTAAAATGTTGGCATTTTAATTTTACTATATTGTTATATAACTTTATAATATTTCTAAAGTCTTATTATAAATACTAATATATTTTCCTCAAAATTTATTAAAATTTTTACTTACCACGTGTGAAATTGTACTGTGCAGAAAATCCTACAGATTCAAGTTCGCCATCAGCAAAAAATTTAATCCACAAGAATCTGCCACTGGATTTTATTTTAGGTGGATTTTGCTGTCCACAGAAACGACCAATTATTGGAGAAAATCCAAAAGGTCCATCTCGTACTTCAATATGATCAAATTTACACTCCCAAGAAGGCTCTATGGAATATTTCTCATCAAAGTGCAACTCAATACATTGTCTTGGGGCAGCTGAAAAATAAAACAAAGTCTTTCCAGAATTTTATGCACTGAAATGTATTTGCTTCCAAACCAAATGTTTTTAAACGTATGTAACCACAGTATTTTATGGGTCTTAAGGTTTTGTTCAGGCAAAGTAACTTACTCTACTCAGAGCTATTATTACTAAACATAAACAGAATGCATTTCAATAATATCAGAAGCTTTCCTGCTAAACTTACATTTAAAAAAAAATGGACTCTGCATTGTATGACAAGTAAAATTGGGAACAGTATGGCCTAGTTGCTAAAAAAAAATCCTATAGGTGTCTAATTCTTCCTTTTCTTCTTCTTTTGCTGCAATTATCATTTTTTCTTTAAAGAGATTTATAAAGCAAAGAAAATATATATTTGTTTATTTGAAAAGCTGTGGTGGGGCAAGGGTTAAAATTCAGTATTGCAGGCTAATTCTGTCCACTGCCAGGAGTTTGATTCTGACTGGCTCAAGATCGGTAAAATGAGCACCCAGATTGTTGGGGACAATATTCACACTCTGTAAACTGCTTAGAAAGGACTGCAAAGTTCTTTGAAGCGATATAAGTGATATTGCTAGTGTTATTTGTAATGGCTGGCCTAAGTAGCAACTACATTCAGAAACATCTATGTTTATGTTTTTGTTGTAGAGGTAGAGTCCCACTGTGATAAAACAGTTTCTAAACCTTTTAGACCTACCTTTAGTCTTGCTATGCTGTGACCTTCTGTGTGATCTTGAGCGTCATCTAAATCTCACTCATACATAAAATATTCCAGTTAAACAAACAAGATCCAGAACTATCCATTATGGTGCCATGTTCTCACTAAATTTCAAATAGTTCTAAAAGGTTCATAAAGTCTGCTCCTCTCATATAAATATATATCACCACCATAGTGCAGCACTGTTTTGTCAAACACTGCTGAAATTTCCCAATTTACAGAATTTTCAGCATATTTTCTGATCCATTAAACAGCATAGGAATTGAAATCCTATTCTACGATGGTAAAGCAGAAGTAACATTGAAAGAAAACTCAAATACTGGCTCTTTAGCTTTAAAAAAAAAATGTAGCCCAAATATAGCTTCCTAACGAGCTTGCTTTCACAAATTTGCATGCTTTCATGTTTAACCAAATGGAAATATTAAAAGTGATTAAAGAGATGTTAACTTGGTAACATTGTAGATTAGATTTAAGCTCTATTTCTGCTGGGGACTTGTAGAGAATTCTACCCTTTATCTAAAGCTTAATGTGAAAAGCAACATCTATTTTTTGAACTGGCTGCATCCTATTCCCACATACAGGTTACATCTGTCATTTGTCAAATGCAGAAGCCAAAACCAGATTACATTCTTTGGCTTTTGCAATCTATTTGGTAATGAAAAACATGAGCAAATGCACTGACATTTTGAGTCACTAATGAATCACGCAAATGTGCTGCGCTAACAATGGAAGAGTTTTCAAACAATGGAAGATGTCCCTATATGGAAATGCCATTTGTTCTCCTCATTCTCCTGCTTCCCTTTGTGACCCATTTGTTCTTGAGAATTAGGAAACCCTCTAGAACTGCAAGATACAGTAGGTGTCATTGGGAATCATAGGAGGGTGTGGAAGCTTCATACTAGTTTCATGTCAGCTTAAGTATTCTGGAAGATCTTAAGTATTGTTCAAGAAGAACTTCAGCCAATGGAAACAAGGTTTGCATTTAAGAGGTAAAGGTGGAGGTTCCCCTCGCATATATATGTGCTAGTCATTTCAGACTCTAGTTGTACTCATCTCCATTTCAAAGCCGAAGAGCTCTCTGTGGTCATGTGGCCAATATGACTAAACACCGAAGGTGCACGGAACACCAATGATATTCCCTTTTTTTCTACTTACATTTTTACATGCTTTCGAACTGTTGGCAGAAGCTTGGACAAGTAATGAGAGCTCACTTGGTTACGCGGCGCTAGGGAATTGAACCGCTGGATTGCCGACCTTCTGATTGACAAGCTCAGCATCTTAGCCACTGAGCCACTGCGTCCAACTTTGCATTTAATACTTCAAGTTAAAAATGCATTTCAATTTCCAAGATTGTATCTCTGACAGATAAACCAAAGCAGACATACTGCACACGGTGGAGTTCACTGAAAAGGCATACACAGAGCTGCATTCTAGAGATGTTAACTATGAAACTATTTCAACTTTCACATATAGAATCTGTTCAATTAACTGGACTTTTGGATAAACAAAACAGATGGAATTTCTCGGAAACACTAAGAACCTTCTATGCTCTCGGTCCAGGAATAGGTTCACACACCAAATGAAAAGCAAAAAACAGATAATATTAGATTTGTTCTAGAAAGCTTTCTCTTTATTACTCAAATTTGGAGGGTTTTTTTTAAAAAAAATCACAAATAGGATATCTATTTTAATGAGGACCATCATTTTTCTTCTTTTTATGCAAAATAATACTAGGCTCAAAATAATTATGTGATGATTAATGCAAATCTTCAGTAGTTAGTTGATTGCAGCAGTTGGGAGTTCAATGCAGTTTAGAGATTATGCTGATTTTGCAATTCAGGTATAGTACACTATCCTAAGAAACCTTGCTAGGTTTTACTTCCTTATCTTTCCTAAACATCATCTCTAGTTCTCCAAGAGCAATTTTACCACCCTGAAGGAAAATCACTGCAGATATTTGCACACGTCTGTAACATGGGCTAGTGCATACACACACACACGTTTATCTATTCATATTTATTTATTAATTCATTCCACTGGCCCATATTGCAAGTGTCCTCTCAGAAAAAATATATGTGATCGTTTCTTCTTTCTTTATCTCTCTAGTAATAGTGAAAGCAAATAGGCAAGAAAACGTTGCGAACTACAGTGGTTGTGTGGTACAGCTGTTCTGCAATGAGCTTTTACTACTTGAACTCTTAGCAATCTTTTTAATTTAGGTTCTAATTACCTTTCTTCAAAGAGTCCTAATAACATGGAAAAGATTGCTTAATGCCTGCATGTCTTGTCATCTTTTTCATCTAATTATCTTATAGAAGTGCTGCCTTGAGGTTTTACATCTGCTTAAAAAGACTTGGGGTTCTAACAAGAAGAAGAGGAATAGATGCAATGAAAGAGGCCCATACAATTAAGGCTTTAATTTTTACCAGCCTGTAATTTCATGTAGCTGACAGCTGAAGCTAAGCACACAAAAAAATTCTATTTCATTTTAACAGAATGTCTGGGAATGAAAGATTGATCTAAACATCTTTCCTGCGTAACTGAGAGCCAGTATCACACAAATGGATTGGAATAATTCTTGATATCTCCCATTAGTCAGCAATGAGCAACCTAATAAAAGAAATTTGGAATTTAAAATACTTCATTACTAAACGAATCTCAAAATCTAAAACAGCAATAAAAATCCATTTTGACACAATTTAGCTTAGTTACAATGGACATAATTAAATTCTCCTCTTTTTTTGCAACAGTCAAAATTACTTTTTTGCAAAAGTTAGAACCCAAGCTCTTATATTTTTAATGCATTTTAAACAAATACTAAATTCTTATTTAGTATTTACATGTGTGTATTACAGCAAAATGATACAGGCTGTTAGTAAACTTTGAAGTGGATAACAATGAAATGTTAAAGTATGGGAAATTGAATTAGGAGTTAAATTGAAATAAAGATACATTTTTCACTCTTTCAGGAGCCCAAAATATTCCCAAAATATAAATAAAGTATCCCAGACCAAGTTATTTCTTCATGTTACACATTATTTAACATCATATTAAAAAAATGAAAACTCTTTTTAGACTGTATGATGTTATTGTAACATACTGTTGTCTTTATCTAGATATGACCAACAACAAAACACTAAATTACAACCAATATTTCAGCTAGGACTTTTTAACTTATTATTTATTTATTATTTTTTTAATTCTACATTTATTACTTCATACGTAACTCAAGCTGGCAAACATACTTAATATTCCTCCCTCGTCCTATTTTACTCACAACAACTCAGGTAGGTTGGCCTGAGAGTAACTAGGCCAGTCACCCTGCCAGTTTTCTGGCTAAGGTGAAACTAGAACTCACAGTCTTAAAGCAGAGAATTAGGCTGAAGTTGTTCAAGCTGAAGGTTGACTCAGCCTTCCATTCTTCTGAGGTCAGTAAATTGAGGACCCTGATGGTTAGGGGCAATATGCTGACTCTGTAAACCGACTGTTGCAGTATTCCTCACAGGTTCAAAATTTGGGTGCTTGATAACTGGCATGTATTTATGACAGTTGCACTGCTCAGGGGTCATGGGATCACCATTTATAACCTTCCCAGTTGGCTTCTGATAAGCAAAGTCAATGTGAAAACCATATTTGCTTAACAACTGCATGAGTCACTTAACAACTGCAGTGACTTACTGAACCATGGCAAAAAAAGACATAAAATGGGGCATAACTCACTTAACGACTATGTTGTTTGCAATAGAAATATTGGGCTTAAATTTTGGGTTCAGAAACTACCTGTAATAATTTTCAAATACATACTTTTTCTTAAAATGTAATTGAACAACAGGAGCCAAAATAATCTTTGCTTCAAATAATATTTACTTCTCCTTTTATATGTGAGGAATGAAGAAGTATTATCATTTAAGTAGATAATTTTACATATGTGCATTTAAGTTTTCAAACCTCCATCATAATGTCCATAAAAATAAAAGAATAAGTACCATAAAAACATGATTGTCTGCTAATTATATATAGCTTCCAATCTATTAGAGGCCTCTATTTTGTAATAAAATCAGTATAAGGAGTTTAAAGCAGTCCATGTAAGGACAAATAATGCTATGTATCACATTTTTAAGGATAGTTTAAATGTTTTAGCAACCCTGGAACTATATAATGTGAACATCATACAAACATATTTCTTACAAAGAATGATTTGGCTACAACTTCCTATTGATACACTTTGTGACTGACCTGGATTTGCTGCCAACAATTCTGAAATATTGCCAAAAGTCTAACCATATTATGAAACATCCCATTTCTTATAACTCAAAAACAACCACAAAAAATTAGAGTGATGTGTAACAGCATTAATCTTATTGTCAAATTACTGAGTCTAAAAATGGAAGAGAATGCTTTCTATTTAATTATCAGCTTGCAAGCTTCTGCGGTCTTTCAGAAACATACGCATTTTCTATGAATACAAAGTTTTCATATGATGGCCCTCTCCAAATATGAACATTTATACATTCTTACTAGATAGATTAAGCTCTTGTTTTCAAAACGGTTAAGTTTAATAATCTTTGCCGAAGGTAGAACAATGAAAAAAAAAGAGAGAGAGAGAAAGAAATATCTTAGATTACCTTCTATAATATAGACACATTCTCTGTCAGGAGGATATTTGTTGGGATAATTCGGGGAAGTGAAAATACCTCCTTCTGCGTATTTTGTCCACACTCCACACTGAACTGTCTTTTGTCCTTCTGAACTGCTTTGCTTTTCTGGAAAAGAAGGGGAGAAAAGAAGATGAGATCATGGTTTGTCTTAAATACACAACAAGCAATCAACTTTGAGGTTGGATTATTAAACATAGACCCTGATCCTGTAGGAAGTTGTAGCAGACCACAGGTGAAAGCAAGTACAATACAATACAATACAATAGCAGAGTTGAAAGGGAGCTTGGAGGTCATCTAGTCCAACTCCCTGCCTAGACAGGAAACCCTATAATATTTCAGACAAATGGCTATCCAACAACTTCTTAAAGACTTGCAGTGTTCACAACTTCTGGAGGCAAGCTGTTCCACTGATTAATTGTTCTATGGAACTTGCCTCCAGAAGTTGTGAATGCCCCAACACTGCAAGTCTTTAACACCGCAAGTCTTTAACACCGCCCCGAGTCCCTTCGGGGAGAGGGGGCGGTTTAGAAATCCAATAAATTGAAATTGAAATTTAAGAAGTTGTTGGAT
>JAPKID020001067.1:0-15665 GCA_026931265.2 Tropidonophis doriae | reverse complement strand
TGTGCGCCGCCTTGGGTCCTTTTTAAGGAGAAGGGCGGGGTATAAATAAAATTTATTCTATTCTATTCTATTCTATTTGTCTCCTTGATCTAAATTATGAGAACCTCATTATTTGAACAATACTTGAGGAGTTAATTCCTTGGTTATTGCTCCTTCCTTGCATTGACTAGAGAATAAAACAGTGATTAGCAGAATGTAGTTATATCCTTTAGATTCAAAATGGAAAATCTGGAACAAACCTGTACCAGTTTGTTGTTGCCCGGCATAGAAGCAAAGCAGATACAGAGATACTCACAGACTAGTTTATAGGACGATATAATATCACGATCCTATTGTACTATGTAACTGAAAATCCAGGAAAGACAAATAAAGTTAGAATTTAACTCGGTATGTCTTATTATACAGACATTTATCTGACTTTTGGAGGTTGATTTCCTAAATATGTTTCAAACATTTCTTTTTAAAAAATAGTCCCTTTTTAAATATTCTTTTGAAATTAATATTGTATACAAACAATGGAAAACATTTTCCTCTCCCCAAATTTCCTTGGCATCTTTCAGCAATTGGAAATTAGCAGCAGCAGTCAAATGTGGTTTGCACTTAGAAAGTGACATGCTTCACAATATGGATTGTTTCCAGTTTAATAACAAGTTACATTTCAAGATCTATTCTTAAATTGAATTTTGTAGGTAAGCTGAAAGAATATTACAGTAAGTAGAATTACATGATAAATTTAAACCATTGTGTACTTAACTTGAATCATTATGAATGTTCAATAAATAAAAATAATAAAATATAAAAGTTTCAGAATTATTTGTTTCCTTGTATCATTCTTATATTTTACATAGTTGATTTTAATTGCTATATTGCGTTTAATTTTTTAAAATTGTAGATATAATTTTTACAGAAATTCTGGGCTAATAAAAGACAGAAGTTTGTAGGAACTAAGATTATTTTAAGAATAACTGTGATATCTTTGAAGAAGAAACAAATAGGAAAGCATGATTTATGGTGCAAACAAAATCAAATATAAATTGCCTGTCGGGTGGGATGAAGCTGCTAACACTAGGAAGTTATTGGAATGATTTCTTGAAATCTATCTCCATATAACTACAAAGTAGATTCTAAAGCCTTTAGAAATCTCTACTAAATTTTTTGAAACATCAGGTTAAGTGCAACTAATATGCAAATATAGTATGCCATACAAGACTCAGCTAATGGACAAGGATTAAGAGCAAAGTTAGCTAAATTTAAAAAAACCCACCAACCATTATATGCTTATAAACTGTAGCAATTTAATAAGAAAATTTAAAAATTAAGTAGTCAATCCCAAACCTGTTTTTGGTTTACTGCAATATGAAGCATGGACAGATTCACTAAGGAACATTAATTATATTATAGTTTGGTGATTTATGTGACCCAGTTATGATTTATTCATGAATCTATTGTTAAATAAATGATTTAGTATGCCTGAACACCTCATTCTAATTGATAACCAGTTATAAATGATAGGTCCCCAAAATGGATGCACTTGTCAATTAAGTCCAGAAGAGAAGTAGAATCCTGCTTCCTACTCTCTGAGTTAGGGGTGTGCACGTATAGGACAGCTCCTTTTCTAAAATGGGTTAAAGGGGCATTAGATAAGCTGGCATTTTCCTGATGTGAGGGATTGCGTTGGCCGTCAAACGATCAGTACACGGACAGCAGACGATGGAAACTACGGTACAACTCCCCCAGAGAAAACATGTTTGGGAAAAGTTGCAAACGAAATACTGCCCTATTCCAAGATGAAACTTCATGATTTTAACACGCCTCCACCATACTAACGTCTAGCCTCCCAACTCCTTATCCTAACAACCGCCCCTCTTTTTCGAGTATTCGCTTTCCTAATTCTTCCCTCGCTCTTCTAATTCCCACCAATCACATTAGACCTCCCATCAGACCGCCTCTCCCTCTTCCAATCACCGTTGCTTTTGCTTTTATTTATATACGTCTGTGGGCGAGCATGTATGTTTTCGTCACACCGAGCTGCCCAATCAGCTTTAGAGAATGACGGACGTTGTAGAAGCGGCATCGATAAAAAGGGGAGGGAGGAGGGATTAATTCAGTTTCTGTCCCTCGGCGGAAGGACTCTGGGGAACGCTAGAAAGCGTTAGAGAAGTGGTAGAGGAGCAAAGGTTCACCCCCGCCACCTTCGCTCCTCCGGATCTTTCCGCGCGCTTGGCGGAACCCGCACCGACGACCTCTAGAAGACGTGAAGGAGGTGGAGCCGTGGGCGGGATCTGCTGCGCGGGCTAGACAGGGGAGGAGGCGGGGCTGCTGGGCAGGGAATCGTTGGCGGAAGTGAGGAGCCGGAGCGGTGGCTGAAACGGCGGAGGACAAGGAAACCTCAGGCGGGATAGCCTCACCTCGCCTCACTATGGTTCTCCTCGAGCTGCGCGAGCAGGTAAATGGTTCTCGGGCGGAGGGTCAAAGGCGTTGCCTTGTTCCTCTTCCTTTAGTCTTTCTGAGGGGCTGAGCCTGGCCGCCTGTTTTCCCTCCTGGGAGAAGGTGGTGACAGGCTGGGTTAGGGGGGGGGGGGGAAAGGAGGCACTATGGCGGCATTGGGAATGGCTGGTGGTGGGTGGGGTTGTGGTGTCCCTGCCGCGCCGAACGGCTTCAGGTTTAGTAACGGGAGCGCGTGGGAGAAGAGGAGGAGGAGGTGGTAGTGGTGGCGGCTTGGGGGCGGACGACTGCGTTTGTCTTCGGAGGGATGGCGTGCGTGCCGGTGGAGATGCTGGAAAGCGCGCTCGCCTGCCAGGGAAAACGGCGAGGAGTGGCGGGCTGTTGAATCCACACCCCCTTCCTTTCCTTTTCCCTCTTCTCACCCACCCTCCCATTCCCCTCAAGGCCCCACCTTCTTTCCCAGATTACCCCTGCCTGGGCCTAACAGGTGGCAGCCAGCCGCTTCCCCTTCTCCTCTCGGGTCCCGCTTGTTCTCATTCCTTCAAGGCCAGAGCTGCCGCCGCGTGCACGCTCCAGGCGCACGCCCCTCTTTCCCCCCAGCCCTGTGTGTCTCATTGGGACCTCGGACAGGTGCGCTGTTTTTATGTAGTCGGGAGGACTGGACGTAAAACGATGACCTTTTGCCCTCCGTAGTTATGTCCAGAGCCGCTGCTCCTATGTATGTCGCCGAAAAACAGGAGAAAAGTGGATCTGACCAAAGGGTAATGTAGCCTCCTTTATCCCAATCCCCGAGTTCAGCCAGGTGTTCTTGGGCATCCCTCTGAAGCATAGGCTGTTGCTGAATGTTAGGGAAGGAGAGTGCTACAAGCATTGTTTTTCCATGAAGAGGCTGAAGTAACACCTTGAGGTGCATCTGCCTTTGAGCCTGATATATTTAAAATGGAGTTCCTACTTTGACTTAGATCCTTCATTCTGTCCTATCCATTTTAAGGTGTTGCAACTGTACAGTAGGTATATTGGCCTCAGATCTGAGATATTTAAGGTTTTCATGAAAACTAAGAATAATTGAGATTTAGTGAATTGCCATTGCCAATATGATGTTAATAATAATGAAGCAAGGATTTGAACTCACATTTGCCAGATATTGAGCTAAAGTGAGTCTATATTGTTTTTCTGTTTGTCAGTGCTTATAACCAAATACTATATCTGCAGCAATATCACTATGTTTTTGCCTACCTAAGAGTAGACAGGAGAGAAATCAAGGTTTCTTTTTACTTTACTTTTAAAAAATGCAATGATTCCATACAAATTATTAATGTAGCTTTTAATTTTTTTCTTTTAAATATTTTTGTTAATGCAAACATTGGCTTGATTTTCTTAATATGCACATTTAGGGTTTAAAAAATCTAAATAAGCTTACTACATTATCAGAAATCCTCATGTATCCTAGTTATACGTTTTGTATGTTTTATTTCAAGCCTTCTGTTTTTACTACTTTGCTACCCAAATTGCTTGAGCCCTTTTTAAATATTTGCTTGTTGAGAATTATTTAATTATGTTTCACGTAGGTATTTTCAATTTCTTTTAAAGTTTTTAAATTATTGTGCACATGCCAGTTCTAGTGTGTGATTGTCAAAAGTCAATTAATTATCCTTTCTGGTGATCTGTTGGCTTGCATTTTGTTTTGGTATCTGGGCAGTCTATTTGTAAGTATGGAGAAGTGTGACAGAACAGGTTCTTTGGTTAATCTTGCCTAGGTAGTTTTGGTACTTGGTTTGGGTTATTGTCAGTTGACAGTTTAACAGAAATGCAATTTAGCAATCTATTGTTACAATGTATGTAGGACAACATAGGACACGATTAGGCAGTCTATCTGCATTTGAAGACAAAGGTCACTGTTGAAAACTGCAAAGTGTACATTCTGGACAGAGGACCACTGGTTTGAAAGAGGGAAAAAAGAGGCCATCTATGTTAAAATTGAACATCCTTCTCTCAATAAAAGGAGAGGAATACACCACCACCTATGTCTGGTCTACAACACAATCCTTTCAGCACTCCCTCAAAGATTCCACAGCCATTTGCACTCTGATTCAAGTGACTCTGATGGTACTTATAACTTCCAAGTGACCTCAATGACTGAGATCTAACTACTAACCTTCAGAGTGCTAATGATCAATTGACTGCAAAGAATATGAATCCTACAATTCCCCCTCATTTAGTCAGAATTGAAGTTTCTTGGATGAGAAGTGAAACATCAAGAAAAAAACCAAGGAAGTCCAGTGTCTTTGAATAAGCATATTTTGGACAATCTCCATAGATATTTAAGCTCAAATGATGTTTGAAAGGGTGTATGCATTATGACATGCAGTAAAATAGATTAAAATAATGGTTTGAATGCCATCTTTTTCCAGTGGTTTTGCTTCCTGAGAGATCAGTTCCAATAGATAGGTAGGAAAGATTAAATCCACATGATGAGATGGCATAGGGCTTAGACCTTTTTCCATTGCTTATTATTAAATAGTGACACATAAGGTGTGGAGGGAGAAGATGAAGTATTTTTCAATGCATTACAAATTGGTTTAGGGTTCTTGCTTAAGTGAGCTCAATTTGCAGTGATGCACACCTCTAGATTTGCCAATTTAACACTTCTGCTGGAAGAGCTCCACAGGCTGCCAATCAGCTTCTGGATGCAATTCAGATGCTGGTTATCTTAAATGTGGTACATAGGCTTCATTATCTCCAAAATCACCTGCTCCATATAGAGTCTGCCTAATCATAAGATTAAGGAGAAAACCCTGCTGAGAAACCTTATACCCAATCATCTGTATGATTCCATAATCAGGCTTGGAATAACTTGATCTCCTGTATATGGACCATCATCACCCAGATGAGTTTCCAGAGAGTGATGAAAACCTAGTTCTGGAACATTTGAGGGAGTTTTAAGATTGTTTATCATTGTTGGATTGTGCCACTATGGCATATGATAGAATCTCTTCCCTTTGTTTTAATCTTTTTATGTTATATACTACTCTAAAACTGGGTAGAATACAGCAGGATAGCAATCTTACCAATAATTATGAATGTACAATATAGGTAATAAGATGCTGTGTCTGTGATGTGTATACAAAATAATTACCATGGACTTGCAGTATACAGCCTTAAGTAACTTGTTTTAGATTTCATAATTTTTTAAAATGTAGGTATTAGTAGGCAAGGAATTGAAATGTATAAATGCTGTCTAAATCTACCCTTTTCTTTCTTTTCATATACATATTTCTGATATATTAAATCAATTTTCTGTTATGTTTGAACTGAAATGTTGATTTAAAATGCTGACTGCAAAAATTCAAATTGATGTTTCATTTTTTAAAAATCAGAGGATTTTTGTAAGTACTTTACTTAGTCTCCTGGCTAGGAACCAACAGCATCATTTACATTAAAATAGTATGCTTTCCCCTAAAGTGGATGCAGGAAAGGACATAATTTGGTGTTTTTGTACAAGGAGTTTTGAAGGGATATCATTACCTTCAAAGTGAACTTGATATCATGAAACTTTGGTAATTTAATTTGTAGTATACTCAGTAAACCTTATTTGTGTACTCTGTATTATGCTTGGACATTTGTATGGTAATTGATTTTTGCTGATCCTTGAGATTATGGAAGACTTTCTGTCTTCTATAGTCCTTGAGACACTTACTGTCTGGAGAAAACTTAGAATTTAAGGGGAGAAAAATTTCCAACCCATTTATTTGCTTTAATATAATTGCTTGCAATACTGTTTTTTTCCCCACAAAATGTCTATAGTAACGTAGGTAGATTATAAAGACAAATTCCTATTTGATAAATATGCTGACTCTATGAAGCACTGTAAAGCGATATATAAGTCTTAAGTGCTACTGCTATCAAAAACCTTCAGTGATGGGGCACCCATAACTTTTGAAGGCAAGGCATGCAACTGGTTCTCACTGTTAGGAAATTTCTCCTAAGTTGCTTCTCCTCTTGATTAATTTCCACCCATTGTTTCTTGTCTTGCCTTCTGGTGCTTCGGAAAATAATAACCCTCTCTTCTTTGTGGTAGCCCCTCAATTGCTATCATGTTACCCCTAGCCCTTCTTTTCACTGGACTAGATATATCCCAAGTCCTGCAACAATTCTTTATAACTTTTAGTCTTCAGCCTCCTAATTATGTTTATTGCTCTACTCTGCAATCTTTCTAGTGTCTTAACATCTATATAAATAAAAATGTAACTATGAGTTTCTTCAAAACCGCTAACCTCCGAAAGTACTGCACCGATGACTTCCAAATTTTCACACAACATTCCTTACAAATACGGCACCAATGATATATATATATAGATTATGTAGATGTCACACCTGTGCCTGGTACACGCAACAGAAATGTAAAAAAGGTAGGTAGATAGATACAGAGCAAGCAGTGGGCCACAGGTGTTATGTCATCATTTATGATATAAAATACCCTGTCCATAAGATTCAAGGAGAAATACAGTAGGTAGGTAGGTAGGCAGCTATAGGGATAGAGAGACTGAGGGAGAAGTGCAGTAGGTAGATAGGTAGGTAGGTAGGTAGGTAGAGGGAGAAATACAGTAGGTCGATAGGTTGGGGGTTATACGGTGGTTGTGTGTACGTGTTTGTATGTGCAGGTATAGATCTACACACAGATTGGAAGGCCATTTAACCAGACTGGGCCACAGCAATGCATGGCCAGGAATGGCTAGTCATTTTTATATTGTGGTGACCAAAACTGGATGCAGTATTCCAAGTGTGTTCTTACTAAGGCTTTGTAAAGCGGTACTAATACATTATTTGATTCTATCCCTCTATTAATGAGCCTAGGATTGCATTGCCTATTTTAGCGGCGGCTACACACTGCTGGCACATATATAAGGGATTGTCCGCTAGGACTGTAAGATCACTATCACAGTTATTGGTATTGAGACAAGTTTAACCTAGTCTGAACCTGTACAATTGGTTTTTCTTACCTAAGTGTAAAACTTTACTTTTATCTGCATTGAATTTCATTTTGTTCCACAGTGCCTAGTTTTCAAGTCTGCCAAGATCCATTTGAATCTTGAGCTTATTTTTTGAGTGTTGGGTATTTCTGTCAGCTTAATGTCATCTACAAATTTGATGAGTTTCACTTCTATTCCCTCATCTAAATCATTAAGATATTGAAGACTACTGGCCCTAAAACAGAACCTTGGGATACCCTACTGCTTACTTCTCTCCATGTGAATATAGTTCTGTTAAGGACTTTACTTTTATTTTACTTTATTTGCATTTCTATCCCGCACCCATCTCCACATAGGGACTCGGGGCGGCGCACAGGGAATTAAAAAACAATACAATAAATATAACATAAATAACCCTTATTAAAATTCTATTAAATAATCCTCCCCTGCGCTAAAACCCCTTTTATAAAATTCCCAATTAAAACTTTCAGACTAAGGACGTTGGGCCCGAGTAATCAGACTAGGCCAGTTTACTTGGGCCCAACGTCCTTAAGACTATATGTTGAGTATGGTTTATCAACCAGTTAGAAATCCATCTGGTGGTGGTACTGTTTATCCCATATTTTTCTACCTTACCAAAAAGCAGGAAGTAGTCTACTTTGTCAAATGCCTTATTGAAATCTATTATGTTCAAAATATTTCATTGATCCACTAATTTAGTCATTTTGTCAAAAAATGAAATAAGATTTGTTTGGCATGATCCGTTTTTGACAAATCTGACTTGGATTATAATTATAACTTTGTTTCTAGGTGTTCGCATATTTGTTTATCTTTTCCAAGATCATCCCAAGTATTGATTTCAGGCTGATTGGTCTAATTTCTTGGATCTCCCCCCTCTCCCCATTTTTTTTTTAAAAGATGGGAACCATAACAACTTTTTTCCACTCTTCGGGTAATTCCAGTGATTTAGTGATCATGTCTGCCAGCTCCTTCAGAACTCTGGGATGTAATCTATCAAGTTCTGATGATTTGAATTTGTCTAGAGTTGACAGGTGCCCTTTTACCTTATTTTTGCTTATTTTAATTTGCATTCCTAGCCTCTCTTTTACGGTTCTGTTTTTGGTAAATTGGGTTTTATGATTTTTTTGTGTGAAGACAGATGCAAAGAATGAATTAAGTAGTTTTGTTTTCTCTCTACTGCTTGTTGCTTCCTTGCCATCATCTCCCATTAGTGGACTACGCAAAGCTCTGGCCCATGGTAGCCGGTAGAAAGGAAACAAACAGGCTCTCCGATCTACTGTGCATTTGATGTAATACTTCAAGGCTCTCCGCATGTCCAACATGTGCCAGTGGCGTTCCCTAGGGTGCGCCGGGTGGGGACAGAAGTTGGGGAGGACAACTTCCTGGGCCCTGTGAAAATGTGAGTTGATCTTAGGAATGAAGCAGGGGTTAAGGCGAAGAACCACTCTGTTGCTGTGAACCACGCAAAGCTCTGACCGGACAGAAAGGGAGGCCAACTCCGACACCCTTCTTGCGGATGTAACGGCAATCAAGAAGGCAGTTTTGAGAGAAAGGTGCCGGAGAGAGGAGGAGATGAGTGGCTCAAATGGGGGGTCGGACAAGGCCCTGAGGACTGTGGAGAGATCCCAAGAGGGGAGCCTGTGGACCGTGGGTGGTGGGAGGTTGGAGGCTCCCTTAAGGAAGGCACGAATGTTGGGATGATGAGAGAGAGGTAGACCTATATCTGTTGAGATGACCGTTGCAAGAGCCGCCACCTGACGTTTCAGAGTGTTGGGCGCGAGGCCCTTATCAAGACCTGATTGAAGGAAATCCAATATGTGGGGCAGAGAAGCTGAGAGAGGCGAGAGGTGGAGCAGCTCGCACCACGCAGAGAACGCTGACCAGGTAGCCCCATAAATCCTGGTGGTAGAGGGGCGCCTGGCTGCCTGGATGGTTTGGATGACCCGCTCAGAAAGCTGAGCTCTAGCTAAGAGGTCCCTTTCAACAGCCAGGCGGTCAAATTGAGACAGTGGGACTCTGGATGAAGAACGGCCCCTTGGCGGAGAACAAGCAGGTGCTGCGAGATTTGCCATGGCGGTCTGATTGACAGGACACGGAAGTCGGCAAACCAAGACCTGCGAGGCCAGTAGGGGGCCAACAGGAGGACCTCCGCCTGTTCCTGAAGTATCTTCCTGATGATGCGAGGCAGGAGCGGAATAGGGGGGAACGCATAGAGGAGCCCGGGGGGCCACGGGCTGTGGAGAGCGTCCATCCCTTCTGCCAGACGAGACTGGTATCGAGCGAAGAAACGGGGCAGCTGGGTGTTGTTTGGGGAGGCAAAAAGGTCCACCAGGGGAGTGCCGAACCGTAGGCAAAGGAGCTGGAACAAGTCCGGGTGCCACTCGGATGGGTCTAGAGTGGTGTGACTTAATCAGTCTGTGCGAACGTTGTCCACACCGTAGATGTACTCTGCTATGATGGAGCCCAGGTGACATTCGGCCCATCTACCCAGAGCCTCCGCCTCCACCATCAGGGCGTTGGATCTGGTGCCCCCCTGGTGGTTGATATGGGCCTTTGTTGCTATATTGTCTGTGCGTACCAGAAGGTGGCGACCCTTGACCTCCGTCCGGAGTCGGCGCAGGGCGAGGCGCACCACCCACATTTCGAGCCAATTGATGTTGGCGAGTTCGCGGGGTGTCCACCTGCCCTGGACCATCTTGTGGCCAAGATGCGCCCCCCACCTGAAGAGACTGGCATCCAATGTCAGGATCAAGCGGTCGGGTTCCTGGAACAGGGAGCCCTTCAGGAGGGCTGGTGAAAGCCACCAGTGGAGAGGGCGGCGAACCTTCGGGGGAAGACGCACTCGGATGGTGGAATTGCTGGCGTTGGCCCTCTGCAAGGGGAGGAGAAACCATTGAAGCTCCCTCGAGTGAAGGTGCGCCCAAGGAACTATTGACTGACAGGGAAAGAAGTAGTATCGGGACCGTGTTGGAGCTGAGGACCTTGTAAGTTGTCTCGTGCAAGCTGGTAACATGGTCGGGAGAAAGGCGGACCAAGCCCGATCGGGTGTTGATCAAGGTTCCCAGGTGTAGAACCTCTGTTGACAGTGTCAGGTGACTCTTCTCCTGGTTGATGGAAAAACCGTGATATTGGAGTGAGTCTATTGTGGACTGGAGGTCCCTGAACGCTTGAGTCTGCGACGACGACTGGATTAAGATGTCATCTAGGTAACAGAGTAGACGAATGGGGCGCTTCCTGAGGTCCGCTGCAACCGCCGCTAAGAGCTTGGTGAACACTCTCGGGGCTGATGACAGTCCGAACAGGAGGGCTCTGTATTGGAAATGGTGTCCGGCATAGTAGAAGCGAAGGAACTCCCGATGGGACGGGCGGATGGGAACGTGGAGATAGGCCTCCTTCAGGTCGATGGAGGTTAGCAGGTCCCCCGGTCGAAGGCAGCTCAGGATCGAGTGGAGAGAAGACTGCATTTTGAATCTTTTGTAGGTGATGTGGAAATTGAGGTCTTTCAGATCCAAAATGGCTCGCCACCCGCCCGAGCTTTTGGGGACGAGGAAGAGGATAGAGTAAAACCCCCTCCTCAGCTGGCCCTGGGGAACTGGTTCCACAGACCTGATTTCTAATAAGTGCTGGATCTCCACCTCCATGAGCCCTCTCCTG
This sequence comes from Tropidonophis doriae, assembly GCA_026931265.2. Lineage (NCBI taxonomy): Eukaryota > Metazoa > Chordata > Lepidosauria > Squamata > Natricidae > Tropidonophis > Tropidonophis doriae. Next base: position 4,575 of record JAPKID020001067.1, on the reverse strand, counting down.
GTGGCACATTTTGGGACGGGGCATCGGATGAACCGACGGGGGGGAGGAGAAACAAACTCTAAGGTGAGACCAACTTGAACTGTTTGCAACACCCACGCATCTGACATGGTCGCCTCCCAACGATCGGCAAACAGCTGAAGTCGTCCCCCTATGGCAGCTGCTGGTTGGTGGTCACTTGTTGCGGCGGAAAGGCCGACTGGCCTGTCCACCACGAAAGGGACGCCTTCCATAAGGCTGCTGGCGGTACCTGTCCTGAAAAGTCTGCCTATCCTGGGGACGATTGGACCCTTACAGGAAAAGGAGTAAGAAGAGGAAGTAGAGGGAGCTGCCTGGGAGGAAGAAGCCCGAAAGGATTGCTTACGGAAGGAAGAAGGCCTGCGGTCTTGTTTACGGGACATGGAAGGCATGTCATTCCATTTGTCTTTGTTCTCTATAAGAACAGAATCAAGGGCATCACCAAAAAGTTTGTCCCCTTTAAAGGGAGCGGAAGCGAGCTTCCACTTTGAGCGCATATCGGCATTCCAGTGTCGCAGCCAAACGAGACGGCGCGAGGTGACATTGGAAGCCATAGCACGCAAAGCAAACTTTGCGGCATTGAGGAATGCGTCCGCCGAAAACTGCACCCCCGCCATGATTTTGTGAACGTCCTGACGCAGGCGAGAATCGCCCTGGAGAAGCCGTTTGAGCAATTGACGGAGCCAGGCAATGGTTGCTCTACTAAAAAAGGAAGACGAAGCCAATGCCTTGATAGCCCAGGCGGTAGCCAGGTGGGTTTTATGGCAGGATCGTTCGGCTCGCTTGTCTTCAGCCTTGAGACCTTCTAACACGTCCAGAGGCAAAATAGAATTGGAGGTCATGGCCACGACTGGAGGGTCGACTTCAGGCAATTTGAGTAAACCCTCCATGGAAGGATCCATGGAGTAAAGACCCTTTTCATTGGCGCTAGGGGTGGTCCAGGATGCAGGCTGGGTCCACTGCCGCTGCACTACAGATTTGAAAAGTTTGGGGGCTGGAATCAGATCCAGAGGTTGAACCTCATCATCAAAGAGGCCTCCACTGGGGTCATCAGGGTCAGTAGACTCCTGCGCAGCGGGGGGAGCCTGGACAACGGGCGCCTTGACGTCCATGTGGGTAATGATCTTGGCCTTATATAGCATGGACTTAAACATTGAAGGCGGAAAAAGCCCCGAGAAGGCGGGCTTGTCTGCCTCCCTGCCCTCATCCTCAGAAAGATCTGGTTCAGCCAAGTCCCCGAGCTCTGACACTGACTCAGCTGTCACTACGGAAGGCTGCGGGGAAGAGGCCCTAGGAGACCAAGCCCTACGTCGCAATGGCTGGGAAGAAGTAGAGGCCTTCTCTTTCAAGCCTTTAGCTATGCCCTCCGAGATGGCAGAAGCAATCACCTCCCGCATCTCAGCTGAGAGGGCAGGGCCACTATCTCCCACGGGAGGGGCCCTGGGGACAGGAGCACTGGAGTGGGATGGAACAGGAGGAACCTGGACGGATGAGGCCTCATCTGCCGTGACCTCACATTCAAACAAGTCCGTGCCACTACCAATAGATGGGGAGGGAGACCTGGAACCAGCTTGGGAGTGATCAGAAGAAAGGGCCCCAAAGGCCTGGCCTTCCCTGAATGGCTGGTGGGGAGCCTGCAGGAACTCAGGATCAATGGCCCGATGAACTTGGGCCACAGTAACAGACTGTCTTTGGGGCCTATCGAAGCTCCTCTCCAGAGCCCTCTGGCTCCTGGCTTCGGCCCTGTCCTGTGCAGAGGGAGCCCTCCTAGCATAGGGACCCTTGCTAAGCCCTCTGATGGCCCCCCGTGCGGCCCTCCCTGCTCTTCTGCTGAAGGTTCTGTCCTCCCTGGGGGGAGGATCCTGAGCGGGGAGTTCCACAATGGCCTCCTACTCTCCAGAAGCATGAACAGTGGCCATAGCAATGGGCAGCTAGAGGCAGAGGCCTAGGGGCACAATAAAGGCAAGTGGGACCGGAGTGAGGAATAGCGGAGGAAAAAACGGTGGCCGAGGGAAAGGAAGCAGGAAGGAAGGAGCTCGTAGAGGATGGCAGGGCCAAGACCTCCGAAAAACGCCCCTCGCACTTTCCCAAGTCCTGCGCAGAGCCAGAAAGACGACCGTTCTGAAGAGAGGCTGCAGCTGCAATGAAGTGACCGTTAATATCAGCAGGAACTTTTGGAGCCAAAGGGTACTCACTCTGCAGGTCCAAAATAGCCGCTCCCACAATTGCTACATGAAGGAGCTGCCGGCGGCCGTTCTTCGCGCCCACGACGCTCCAGTCAGCGATGGCCTCCTAGTGCCAAACGGACCACTGATGCATCGGAAAGGGCCCACCAGTGAAGAACAAGGTGAGGCGACGATCCCATGGTGGGGCTAGGTGCCCGGGAGGCAGAGGCGCACCGCTCTCAGGCGAGCGAAACCAGGCCTCCCTGGGCAAGGCAGAAGGTGACAAGTCGAAGTGTTCCGAGAAAGGAAAAAAGGTGGTCCCTTTATTCTCCAGGGATGCAGCTGAATGGCAGCAGGAAAAGGAGGACATGGGATCCTTAAGGTAGTAGGGAAGGTATGAGAACACAACCAAGATAACCAAAAACAAGAAAGTTTAAAAATAAAATAAAATAAAAGTGGACTAAGAAGCTAATATTTAATTAATTATTTTCCAAGGAAGAGGAAAATTTGCATCCGAACTGGGCTGGACTGAATTGAAAACTGAGGATCATGGGACATGAGGAGGGACTAAGAAGCTTTCAATCCAGTCCATGGGCAGTGAGAAGTAAATTAACCCCTTCCTTGGCCACTGAAGGAAGTGCATAGGAGATTAGAAACATTGATGAGTATAATTTCCTTGTTGAACCTCTACTATAATTTATGATCAGTGGTTATGCTGGTTGGGACTAATAGAATGTAGATGTCAACGTTCCAGCGTTGCCATGATGATTATCAGGCTGCCCTAACGAAGTAAAAATTCTTGACATTCCTGTGCTCGGGAAGGGAATCTCAGGTTGACCTGTGACGGCACATGCATAGATTTATTTTCGATGCTAATTGGGGAATGTGATTATGACAGGCAGAGGGGAGAGGACATAGTGGGGTAAAGTTCAGAAGCCATCAAATAACTTTCAGTCATGGCTACACCAGAAGTTCAGTCAAGATGTTAATCCTAATAAATGGATGGTGTTTTGAACTTTATCTTGAGGCCGTGAATTAATTGGGGTTTTCTCTTGGGAGCTTCACAGATAGCCATGACTGTAAAAATTTTTTTCCAGGTTTCCTGAAGCCCGGCTCTCCAAGTACTCCCCCTCAATCTTTGGGCTGCACGGAGAGAAAAATCAGGCAACAAAAGATTGATTACAGCTGAAGGTATGCAGCGATGCCTTTCTCAGAAGCAGAAGCAAGAGAAGTTAAGTACTGCTGGAAAATCCCTAGCCCCCAGACACAGGAAAGGGTCTCAAGCAAGCTAGCAAGGGTGGACTGGAGGTAGGACTGGACACAAGCCAGGCTCCCCAAACTTCAGATGGAACCCCTGGAGAGTGCAATAAACCAATAGAGGGAGGTTTTTAAACGGACCACCCTGGCTGATGAGGATCCATCATGCTGCCAAACAGAGAGGGGAGAGATATCTGATCCTGTTAAGGGGAGGAGATGCAGACGGGAGCACAGCCCCCCCCTCCACCCAACAAAAGGAGAAGGAGTCCAAGACTGAAACCAAGGCCCCTCCCACACAACAGGCAAGCAGCCCAAAGCAGGAAAACCCTTTTCTCCCTCGAAACTAGAGGAGAGGAAGATGGCCAGCCATATCAAGCACAAGCATACAGAGGCCAACAGGAGGAGGGAAGGGCACTACTGATTGAACCACCTCAGTTCAAAGGGAAATTTGATGGGGACTCAGACCAGTTAGCCCTATTTCTTGACTCAGCTGAGGCCCACCTGGAATGCTATGGACACCTCTACTCATCCCCCAGAGCCATAGTGAATGCTATCGCAGAGAGACTGGAGGGAGAAGCAAGGGAATGGTTAGCAGCCCTCCACAAGAGGAGAGCCACCCCCAACTACAAGATGTAGAGGATTTCCTATGACTGCTAGAGGCCAGATTTGAGTGGGTGGAGGAGGACCTGCATGCGGAAGATGAGCTTAGTAATCGAAAGTAGAGGGGCCGCCCCATTAAAGAGCACATCCGCGAATTCAGGAGAGTCATTGGAAGGCTACCCCCTTTACCAGAGCATCTGTTAGTGTATTTTTTCAGAACAAGTCTGGACCAGCAGATTGCCCAGGTAATTGCATACTGCAACATCCCAAATCAACTCTCTGAGTGGTTCCGAGTAGCAACGAGAGTCGACAATGGGCTGCGCACCAATGACAGGAGAAAGCAACCAGGGGCAAAAGAGAGAGGTCAACCTGACCTGAGACCGCCCCACTGGCAGGGAACCACAGCACCACTGCGGGCCCTGAGACCAGCCCTCCCTCAAGGTCCCCTGAAATGCTACAGGTGTGGGGGAATGGGCCATATGGCAGCTGCATGCCCAACCCCAGCCCCAAAACCAAGGTCAGACCCACCGCCCAGGAC
>JAPKID020001066.1:0-15666 GCA_026931265.2 Tropidonophis doriae | reverse complement strand
GCCAGCTGCACGAAACAAGTATGTTTTCAAGGTCTGACGGAAGAGGAGTAGGTCTGTGGTGGTGCGAAGATCGGGGGATAGATCGTTCCAGAGGGCAGGTCCCGCCACAGAGAAGGCCCTCGCCCTTGGGGTCGTCAGCCGGCATTGTCCGGAGGACGATATCCTGAGGAGGCCTTCCCCGTGGGAGCGGACAGGTCGAAGAGAGGTATGTGGTAGGAGGCGATCTCGCATGTAACCTGGTCCCAAGCCATGGAGCGCTTTAAAGATACGTTGAGAGCCAATGCACCAAAGACGAATTTCTTGTGTGTCCAATAAAGAATTCTATTCCTATTCCTATTCTCATACGGAAAATGGGATCCCGCCTGACTTCGCATGAATAAAGTGAATGTTTCTGTTGGGGGAATGTGGCGAGGAATAATGTGTGAAGGGGATGTTCACTGCATTTCATCCAGGTGTTTGACATTTTGAGGCGACCCAATTGTTCAACTCAAAGGGGTGGGGAGCCCTTTCTCTCGCAAAGGGTTATTATTTATACATTGTCAAACTCAATCCAGTTTTTCCTGGGTAAATAGTTTTTTTTTCCCCACTCAGAAGCTGACTTGTACCAAATTAAGTAGGGGAACAAATCTGGAGCTGGTTTTGCCAGTGCTTCCTTTGCTTGTGTGAAAAGTGCCTCCTTTCTCAGGTGACTTTTTGGGGACACTAAATTAGAGGTTTGAGAAACCTCTAATTGGCGTTTCTTAGTGTGGTTATATTATTCCTGGGGGGTCCCATTAGGAGCCACCAAAATCAAAATTCTTTCTCAGCCTGTGTAGAAAAATAACACACTATTAAAATGCCATCTAAACAATTGTTTGTGGCAAATGAATGAATCGCATTTAATTTTTAATATAGTAAAAAATAAGTATGATTCATATAAGCAAAGGGCAAAGGCTCTTTGGTGGTCCATCATGCTTTTTAAAAGTGGGAAGAGGTCCTGAGAGAAAAAAAAAGTTTTAAGAAATGCAGCCCTGAGTTATATGAACAGGTTTCTCTGACAGTCCTAAAAATTAATGCCGGAAGAAATTCATCTCTAAAACAACAGGAGGCTTATTTTAAACATCTGCAGATATAATTTTCATTGCCATTTGTAATGTTGCTTTTAGATGCAGTCATCATGTATAAATTTGCCAATGCATCATAGGAATATTTGACTTTGCGTTATTAGTTGTGAATCTTAGCCAGCTTTATGTTTGTCTGATTGGTTTGGTTTTCAAGTTAAGAATAATTGATAGATAAATAAAAGCCAATTTGTTTTAGTCCCGCCTTTTAAGTCTATTTTAGCCATGCAAGCTGGCTGCGTGACTTTGGGCCAATCACTTTCCCTTAGCCAAGTCCACCTCACAAGCTTGTTTTTGTGGGGAAAATAGAAGGAGAAAGGATTATTGTGTGTTGACTTATTTATAAAAATAGGAAAGGTGGGATAAAATAAAATTTTATTTTCATTTTTGAAAAATATCAGTCCTATCCAATAATTGCTAACCGGTGTTTTGAATTACAGGTTGTCTCTAAAATCTAAGTCATAAATTTAGTTTAATTAAACTGAATGAATGAAAGTTTTTTGTTGTTACTTGGATGAAAAAAGACAAGTTAATTAAGCAGCAGTTTTACAAATATCTTCTCCTGTATTGTATGTTCTTTCTTTAATTAATAATAAATGTGTAGGGTTGTTGAAAACTTTTGGTACAAGGAGAAGGAAGTGAACTTTGTTAATCAATACTTTTATATTCTTCTAAACAGGAGAAGAGTGATATAGTTTAGTAATAAGAATTTTTTTTAAAAAACCTACTCCGTCTTGCTAGGTCTCTGAAAAAATCCTTGCAGTCAACTATCAATAATGCTTTGAAGTATATGCTCTAATATATTAATTCTTTTTATATAAAGATGTTCTGTATTCCTAAATTAACTACTGTATTTCTAAAGCAGTAGCAGTGAACATATAATACAGCTTAGCAGCACCAAGGTATAAAAAGAGCAGATTAAGACTGCTAGCAAGGAAATGTATAGCAACAAAACTAAGACCCACAATAGTCTTTACTGGCAGAAGACACAGGTAAGGAGAATTACTGGATTTAATTAAGGGAATATTTCTGAGTAATGGAACAGTAACAAAGAGGTTCTGTCTCTCACATTTTTCTGTATGTCTTATGAGCAGATTTACCTTCAGGAATGGTAACATTGAAGCAAATGGTTCTTAAAACAGTGTGGTCCATTCAAAAGTTTAAATTCAGCTTGGCAATAAATATGAAGCTAGTATACAGGACATAAACTAATACAAGATTTGACTTATATTCCCCAGTGTTTTCCAACTCAGTGGTCTCCAGATGAATGAGGAAAACAGCTGCTTACATCATAATTAATTAAACTGATTTAAAAGTTTTGCTTGCATGGTTAGGGCCATGGTCACAAAATTGTTGGGTTCCTTTCCATGTACATTCATGAGTATGCATAACTGTTTTTAATTTCAAATCTGTTATAGGAGATGTATGTTTTCCAATATGACACAACTTTGGGGTTGTGATTGAAGTTCAAATTAAATTTTAAGTTAGTAGGCTCACTAGGATCAGGGGAAAAAGTGTTCCAATAAATTGTCATATAAAAAAAGTTGACTAACTCCCTTGCTGTCCAAGGGAGCAATCAGTTAAAGGTAAACTATATTTGTTGAAGAAGACTAGGGTTTATTTCAAAATGTTTCCAGGCAGCTTCTTGTTAAGAGTACTGACAATTTTGTGGTTACTTCCAATTTTGCTTTTTTGTTACCCACTTTTGAATTTCACATCTATAAAATTCATTGTTAGGCAACATACCAGATGCTCTGTTTTTTTCTTAGCATCTTGACTGAAGATAGTTTCAGCAATTTGCTTAGATTAGTAATGTGAAACAGATAATTTTGTCTGCCCTATTCACTTACTAATTTACTCTTGCTGATGATATCTCCAGAAGCCAGAGGCCAAATGAGGCTAGCTCTTATTTTCAGTCCCCATTTCCTTCCAAAAGATTAAATTGGGTTTGTTTTGGGTTTTATGTATTTGTGCTATTTCCAAGATGCGTACAACAATAGAATTAAAAGTACATTTTTTCTATCATTAGTCTGTTGGTATTCTTAACATGGTTTTTGAATATTATTTCCAGATTCCTAATATTGAAAAATGGCATTTATATATGCATAAAGGAAAGCATGGTTTTGAATTCAGATACCAATAAATTTAACAAAAATACTGAATGTAATTTTTTTGATATGATTTTAGTAGGATGAATAAAAGCATATTTTTTTAAAAATAAAGCAATCTTTAGTTGGTTTTTTAGTAGCTTACTTGCTAATAAGCATCCAGGGGAGCCAGGAGACCTTTTATATATTGGTAACATTTCATCTTGTAGCTGGATTCTGCTTTTAAAAAAAAAATTCTTAATGTCAAGAAGATTAAAGGAGAGATTTGGACAATGTGAATGAATATACAGTTTATGAATAAGTTTGAACCCTCCAGAATTAGGGCTACTCATTACATGCAAGGGTAGTTAATACTATGCTCATATTGTTTGTATCGTGGACTTATTTCAAAGAACCAAAGGCTAAATTTTAGAATCGCTAACAGATATGACAAAAGGCTTTTTTTCCCTTTAATACCTTTAGCCAAAATCATTGTTGAAATATACAGCATGAATGTAGACTAGCTCTTATATTAAAGTGAAGTGATCTGATTTCCATTTTTCTCATGTAAAATGTAGCTTACTCGGTAGGTTATAAACATAAAATGAGAATATGTTTAAGGTAATACTTTTAATAATTAATCATTGTATCCCTGTTAATTGAATTTGAAGCAATTAGTTTTGAAAAGGAGGCTACAATGCTGCATATGGGATTATTTTAAGGTTGATGGTAGTTCTATAGATATGTGCAAGTCATCAATTGACCATAATTTTTAATACTAACTGATGTGGTTAAGTGAATCGTCCAATTGTATGACCTTTTTGCTATGATCTTTATGTGAATCCAGCTTCCTCCATTAATTAATGCTTCTCAGAAGCCCTCTAAAGTTTGATCACATGACCATGGTGATGCAACTATTGTAAATGGAAGGACTAGTTATAATTTTTTTCAGTACCATTTTAACTTTTAACAGTTGTTAAAAAAATGGCCGTAAGTCAAGGACAACCTATAATTGTAGAAATGTCTGTTGAATGAAAGAAAAATCAGGAATTTAACAGCACATATACTTTGGATATTTATCTACTACGATAAATTCATATTCTTGAGGAGTGCTTCCACTTCCAATACTATTCAGTAAAAAATGGAGTACTTTTTAAAATAACCAACAAGCAACTTCTTATTAGTTTGATTAGTTTAGTGATAGATGAGTCTCTAGTTTTACATAATTTCTATTTCCTATTCAGGGATATATGTGACTTTTAGTTAAATTAAATACTTATTTCATATTTCATAATTCTAAAGACTGGCCTAAACCATCTTCATTTATGTAGCTCCATAGTATTGAACCAGATCATCCGTCCTTTCCCTGCCCCACTTCCGATTTTGGTAATGGCAACTCCATTAATCAAGCTAGTATGGGTGCTGATAATGAATGGCATCAGTAGTCTTGACACATCTGAAAAACATCAGTTGGAAAAGGCTGGTTTATATAATATCAGTCATAGTTGTGAATTTCATTTAAAATGAGTTTTCCCAAAGCACTAGACATGAATGATTCAGAAATAAATTGTAAAACATGTGTTATTTAATATAACTTGCCATAAAATGTAATTTTATATTTTTTTAAAGCTTGGACGTTCTGCCTAGAGTGACATGTCCAAACCACCCAGATTCCATTTTAGTAGAAGATTATAGAGCTGGAGACATGATTTGTCCAGAATGTGGACTTGTAGTAGGTGAGTAATTATATATTATATATTTAATTCTTCCGTGTTTTCATATTCTTAATGTTTCATAATTTTCTCAAAAGACCAAATTGGTAAATGTGTATTTATTATTAATCACTGCACTTTTCAAACAGTTCTGAGTAAACTTCCATACTCATTAATTACTAGATGAGTTGCCTGCAAATGTTTATGCAAGTGATTTATGTTATTAAGTACTTAAAGAATACTAAAAGCAGTTTTAAAAATTGTGTTCTTCCGTTATTATTGTCTCTTGCATTAAATTGCTTGAGAACTTGTGGCAACAAAAACATGTACTTAGCCTTACCTTTAATGTAAATCTTACAGCATTTGTATCTACATTTTAGTTCGCCTCCCCCCCTTTGCAGGACAGAAAAACAGTTGTAGGGTTTTCTGAATTGCAGATTTTTTAATACTTCTGAGCATCTTTTCTGAGTTGCTCAGGACCATAAGAATTCTACAGTTTGTATGATGGCATTTAACATGGAAACTATTTTTGACATTAATTTGTAATTTTAATAGGGCTGCAAGTTTTATTGCAAATCACAATTAAGTTTTCAATATAAATCAGTGCTTTCTCAACGATGCTGGTTTCTAGCCAGCTTCACAGATAAGCTAAAGAGGTAGTTTTAAATTATCATAAGATTCTTTTTTGCCTCTGGTTGAAGTTTGCATTCATGATCATTTGACTAAATCAGTGATTCAATCAGAGACTGCTGTAAGCAGGGCCTTTTTAATGACAACTTGTAGAGGTTTCAAAGGTCACAGTTCCCTTCTTTTCTGGGACACTTTCAATTATTTCTGGAATATTTAGATATAGAAAAATACTGAACCCTTAATTGTCCCTATTTAAAGAATTCAATTCCTGAAAATATTAAATTGTGTACATTTGTAGTGGCAGTTCAGAATTTGTAGAATTCTTTGTAAGGTTTTCCTGGGATTTAAGTAGTTTAAATAAAACAAAATTGTGATTTTTTAGGGACTTGGGGTTCTAGCTTGAATATTTGCTTCTGCGTTTTATTGTTATATTTCTGCAGGCATATTATATTGCGATTTTGGTTTTATTGTATAACAAAAAAGTTAGACAGTCTTCTGTTTGTTCACAATTTATAGACACAAGTACAGATTGATTATAAACTTCTGGAGAAGTAAGTAATATCAGATAGTAACACCTTAGTAGTCAGTGAGTTAAAAAGGCTGCATATAGTGTAGATCAGGGGTCCTCAACGCCCATTCCATGGGCTGGTGCTGGGCTGCAGCTTGCTCGGAGCTGGGTTGTGGAATTAGTGTCCCAGCACACATGTGCACAAAATTGCTTTGTGAAAACTGCATGTGTGAAATCATCCCCTCTTTCTCCCCACGCTGTTGCCGCCACTGTTACCTCCACCTGTCTGCCGAGATGGAAAGTTTGAAGACCTCTGGTGAGACGTCTTCTAAAAGGCATGTTTAAATGTAGGCTTTAAAAATGTAAATTCAGCTCTTAAGGGGCATTGTACAAAATGAATGTAATGGCTTTAATCAGGTAAAATGGTTAGGGAAAACTGATTTAGGTTAAATTACATTGCAAAACCTCTTCAGAGAAATGTAATAAAATTTGTATAATAGAAATAGAAAGGAATAGGGATTTCAAAACTTGTAAAGCCAGGAATCCTACATTTCATTTAGAGCAATTCAAACTGCTTCTGATTCGGGATTTATTTCTATAAATTGACAACATGACCCTGAAATGATTGGGTTGTGATAGAGGTTCAATATATAATAGAGAAAAAAACCCCTGGAATTCTGTTAACAGTTCTATTTGTAGATTGATAAATTTTGCATGTTGCTAATTGGGAATATGAATTAAGAAGTCTTGAAGATGTTGGATAATACATTGAGAATCTTTGGGGGATGGGAGGGGGGAAGGATAACAGTAACTAGTTTCACATATCATAGCAAACAAAGTACTTAAAGATAGACCAAACACGTATTCGTAAGACTTAAAATTTCTGTTGACGATAACTTATCAATTTTAAGGAAATACTCTGAAGTTTGATAATTGCTATGTAAACAGACCTATAACTCAACTCAACCATAATTGATCATGACCACAGGTCACAGGTCTTTAAGCAGGTCACCATAGGGCTCTGCCAGGTTTTATAAACTGTTTTGTGGCAGCCATTAAGTGAATGCAGCAGTTATTAAATGAACACTATGTTCACTAATTATAGCAGTTATTAAGAGAACCCAGTGTACCCAATGGGGATTTTATTTCGCCAGAAACCAGGAGAATGTATATGTGGCTACAGGATGCTGCAACTTGCCATAAATATAGGTCAATTGTCAAGCACCCAAAATGTGTGTGTCTGTCAGAACTTCAAAACTGGGTTGCAGATGGCTCTGGAGAGGAGAGTTATAACTTCAAACAGTTGCTAAATGGCCAGTCATATGTCAAGGACTATCTGTAAAAGTACTTGTAGTATTCCTTCTGTGGCTCATGACTGAGCCACGGCTGTTTTTTTCCTGGGGTGTAAGAAATGTCATTCATCATTAGTAGTTCGGTTTCCTGAGTTTTTATTCTATAAAACTGTGATAAAGTGCTAATCTAAGAAATAGTATAGAAAAAAGTTATACAACATAAAGAACAAAACTATGGGACTCTTTCATTTCTAAAATAACGTTACATTTCCCTTTGTGGCAGCTTGCATGTGACCTTTGTGGCATTTAAATGGATCTCAAGTAGCAGAATTTAGAAATATTGCTGCTAAAGCTCTAGAGAAGCTCTAGTAGATTTAGTTAGAATCCTCTATCTAGATATGAACTGACCCAGAATAAGGCTTCTTTGTATGTAGAATAAATTTTAGAGCACCTTTGATAGCTTAATCATGTGTTTCTTTGCTAAATTATATTGCCATATAACAACATTTGATTTTTCTTGATTCAGACACTACTATTCTTTAATCTCTTAAATATAATCCAGTGCTATTCTAATTTTATAACTCTGCCTGTGTTATTTTATGTTCATATCCATAGGTAGCTTTTTTGTTTTTTTATGATTTTGATTTACTCTTTATTTTTAATTTTAGTTGTGTTTTACAGTTTTATTTTTGAAGAGGAGGGCTGGTGATTTTGCCAGTCATTAGAGGGCAGCACATTCCCTATTTAACATTTGAAGAAATTTTATGGGATTGTCTTCTGTTTAAAGTTGCCAAAATACAGTTCAGTGCTTGTAGCGGGGGAAAATATTAAAACAGATGTCAGCAGAAATCCACAGTATGGAATGTTAACATAATAGTCTAAGATTAATTGGAATTAGATCTACATTTCACAGAAATAATTGCTACCTACTGTATTCATTCTGTGAACTGAAGTCTGAATGCAGTGATACATTATGGCCTAAGATTTTTTCAGCTGTGTTGCTTGGAGTCTTAAGAGTGCATGAGAATTTGACAGGTTCTATGAGAAAGTTTTAAGTTCACTCAAAAGCAGCCAGATTTGATCACTAGAGCTTTGCCTCATGGTCAAGAGTCCTGGGATTTTTCCAAAGTAACAAATTCTATGGACTGAAAAAGTTTTAAACCCCTGGTAAAGGCAGCTATTTTAGGTAATGAAGTTTTCTATTTTGCTAGGTCATCACTGTAAACTACTACATAATTATGACACCACCTCCCCTCTACACAGTGGTAAATAAAAGTTAACAGATCTTGCTCAGTTCTCTACATAATAAGCTGCTCTTGGCAGTGGACTTCGAATATGAAACTATAAAGTTATGAAGTGTTATGGCTGGATGTATTTTAGATTTTGTCGTTCTTCATTTGCAGATGAAGAATCCTTGTAGTTCCTGACACAGAAACTACCAGTTAAGGGGGAAGGAAACAAAAATCTAAGTATAAAGTTGTAAATTTTTGAATGATGACATGATGGAAGATTATTTTTAGGAAACAAAAGTAAAAATGGAGAGCCAGTTTGGTCTAGACTGTTTAAGGCATCAGGCAAAAAGAGGAGGCTGTGAATTCAAGTTCCATCTTAGCTGTGAAAGCCAACTGAGTGAATTTGGACCAGTCATTCTCTTTCAGCCCAATCTACTTCACAGAGTTTTATTGTGGGAAGAATAGGAGGAAGATGTGTTGGGTTGTTTGTAAAAATAATAAAGAAATACATAAATGTTTTATAGTTTTGCTGGTATGAATTGCATTAGCCTGCATTCAGTGTGAGGTCAACTGAATTCCTTATGTTGTTCTGTGCATGTTTATTCTTTATTCTACTTTTCTGCATTTTGAGGGAATACACATACATTAGGATTATTCTCTGGAATAGTCATAATATAATACAATATAAAAATAGGTCAGTTTTAATTTCAAACGTGTACATTCAGTTGTGCAAAAGTGTTATTTGGGTTAGATAATAAAATGTTTAACAAGTGGTTAATACTAAATCATGGAAATGGTACTAAGCCATGATCTTAAACTGAAATGGGAGAAAGTTGTAGGTTTGGATTCATACGGTGTACTGAACATAACTGATTTGTTGATTCTGAGTTAGTGTGATAAGGAAGAAGAATAGTACTTTGTATTAGGGTTGCAAGCCACATTTAAAAAAAATGTTGCTGTTTTCTGATTATAATGGGTGTATAGGGATGCTTAATTTGTTTTTCTTGACATTTACTGGGGTATTTTGTGCCCTGTCTACAAGGATGAAATGCAAAAGCAGCTAATAGGGAAAGGAAACAAAAAAAAACTCAAACAAATTATGAGTACTTAGTTAACTAACAAGACAGATTCTGTCTTGTTCAACAAACTATGGTTATAGAAACTATTATTTAGAACGATGTATAAAGTACATATTTGATGCTGTGATGATTCAGATTAGTGGAATAATGTTTGGTTTTCCATTTTTGTAAATTTGAATTTTGGTTTTTACTTAGACCACTGTCTAACCTTATAAAAATGCAGAACTTTGTTCATAGGTATTTTCTTACATTAATGTAATTTGAAATAAGCTTAAATTTAGTATTAGGGGAAAAGAAGTCAAATTGGGCTGCCACCTTCTAAGTACTGGAATCATTGTACTCTAGAGAATAAAGAATCGACTGCTGGGCTGGAGAATATTCTCTAGTGTTTTTAGTATTGTTCTTTATAAGGCTTGGGGAATATTTTTTTTTTAAAGTGTTGAAATTTTATCTGTTGATTTAGGTGGCTCAGGAGCTTTAGAGACTTGATTACAGCTCTTATATAGGAGTAGCAGTGCTTAGGGAGTGAGAGCAGGTGGAGCTACATAGAATGTTCCAGAAATCATGGAAGAGACCTAAAGCAGATTAAAGAGAGATGGAAATATATTAAAATACTTTACAAAATGGATTACTGAAAAACAACATTTTCAGAGAAGGAAATAGGAGTGAAATATGAAAGTTATTGTATCATTTCATTCTGTTAAATTTTCCTTACTATTCTGTAAAAAAGAATTGAACCATACCTACAGAAAAATGCCCTCTGACCAGGCTGGTTTCAGAAAAAAATAGATGTACATAAGATCAGATAACTGAATATAGCTAACTTAAGATGTTAGCTATTTACTGTCTAATGTTGGTAGCTCCAGGCTTTATTTTAATCTCAATCAATTTCTATTTAGTAATTGTATAATACATCACTTTAGGTTGGGAAAAATACAATTCCTTAGTGGAGTTGTGTAAGTGATGGATTTTGTACTTAGAATCAGGCCATAGGCAGGTAACAGTCAACAGAGTAACTTAAATTGACACGTTTTAAAACAACTGAAGTGTTCCTTAATCCTGCTGTACATTTGAAGAATTGGGATTAATGTGTTTTTAAAATAGTTCAGAATAAAACAACAAACCACCATGGTATACTCTTCTTGCTTTAACTCTGGTCCTTGTGAAGGAGGTTGTGATTGCTTCTGTGCATTTGAGATAATGTTTTCTACCTCCACTTCCCAAGAGTCTTATGGTCCCAGATGCCCTAAGAGCAGATGGGCACATTTATTCAGCACCCCACCCCCCTTTACAGTTTACTCACAAGCTTCCATGCTGGAGTTCCAGCTGCTTGGCTGATTGAACCTTACCCAGGCATTATCAGGAATGTGCTGACATCTAGACACAGGCTCACTCCACCCATGCCCTTAACTTTAAAAAGTGAGCATAGATAGAAAGGGGAAGGGAATGTAGGAGAAAAGGAGGTAAGAAAATGGCAAGCATATAAGGAAGGTGCTGATTTATTATTATTACAGGCAGCAGGCAAGAGGACTATCAATCAATTGCCAGGACTACAAGGCTATAAACTGTGGTAGGCATCTTATCCTGTGGTAACCAGCCTATCCTGATTCCTGGATTTGCTTTGGGAGCTCAGTTGGAGCGCTCAAAAGAAACACTGTTTAAGTGCAGAGTTTGGAGCTTGGAAGTAGCCAGAAAAGAAGCAACTGTGTAGACATTACCTAATCCAAACGAATGCAAGACCTTTTGGAATGAGGCAAAGGTTGTGCTGTATGCCACTTTGCAAACTTCAAGTCTTTTATTTGTGATAAGGACTTATCATCAAAGACTTACTTAACGTGACTGCATCAATTTGCAAAGCCTAAGAGGGTGGAGTTAATGCAGGGCAACAGCCTACTAATGGGAAATGTATGTGCTACAATAAGGCATTTTATGATTATCTTCTACACTGGGATGTACAGTCCTTGGAAAACAAAGAACTCTCACAGTCCAACAAATAATTTTGTAGATGACCTCCTTTTTTAGAGGAGAACATTTTACATCCTCTTGAAATATGAAATTTCTTTAATATTAAAAACATTCACCAGGTTTATTTATTACATTATCCCGAATAGTTGTGTTCTTTCTATATTATTATGCCATCTTTTACTTATTTGGCCATAGTTATTGGTGTCACAATACTGTTGATTGTTAAGGCACGAATGGTGCCTAATTCACAAGAGGGTTCTTCTCTCCAGTGAGTCATATAGGTCATTCCCATGTGTGTGGAAAAATATTACATAATAGCTATGCTGAATGTTCTATTTATATAGTGCCAGAATTTCAAGTACATCTTGCTTTTTTTAGATGCAGTAAACAGTAATGAGAGTTTGCCTCAAAGTGAAGTTACTGCTAGGCCTTAAAAGGAACAATGCTTAAATATTTACATAAAAGCTAACAGCCAAAAAGGGAGCATGAATCTCAATATAAGCTTGCAAGAAGATGATAGGATGGTGGAAGGAATGCATCTTGCTGACCATGCTTTAGCCTCATTTATTTGCCTTAATATAGACTTTAAAAATATCAATTATCCAAGCAAATTAAAATAAATAAGTTTACTTATGGAGTTGGTTGATGCCATCATGAAAAACTATCACAATGGCATAAAAGACAGAACAGAATAAATGGAATAACAGAGTTGGATCGGACCTTGGAGGTCTTCTAATCCAACCCCCCTGCTTAGACAGGAAACACTATACCACTTCAGACAAATGGTTATCTAATCTCTTCTTAAAAACTTCCAATATTGGAGCATTTACAACTTCTGGAGGCAAGTTGTCCCACTGATTAATTGTTCTAACTGTCAGGAAATATCTCCTCAGTTCAAAGTTGCTTCTCTCCTTGATTAATTTCCACCCATTGCTTCTTGTTCTACCCTCAGGTGCTTTGGAGAATAGTTAGACTCCCTCTTCTTTGTGGCAGCCTCTGAGATATTGGAACACTGCTATCATGTCACCCCTAATCCGTCTTTTTATTAAACTAGACATACCCAGTTCCTGCAACTGTTCTTCATATGTTTTAGTCTCCAGTACCCTAATCATCTTTGTTGATCTTCTCCACTCTTTCTAGAGTCTCAACATCTTTTTTACATCCAAGAGTGTCCTTACCAAGGCATTATAAAGTGGTATTAACACGTGATCTTGATTCTACCCCTCTGTTTATGCAGCCTAGAACTCTGTTGGCTTTTTTTGTCAGTTGCAGCACACTGCTGGCTCATGTTTACTGCATTATTTGGAGTATAAGATGCTTTGAAGTATAAGATGCAGCTAGCTTTTGAGGAGGAAAACAAGAGAAAAAAATCTGCCTCTGCCTCCCAGCAATTTGCCTCCTTGCACCAAACTGCAAGTAAGATTGCAAACTGCAACCTTACTTTTTTCACCATTGAATTTCATTTTGAAATTAGCTCTCTTAAAGTCCAAGATTGTAGTTTGACTTTGTTCTATTGCTTGTGCTTGCCTAATGTTGAATTCCAATATTGCATCACCCCTCCCCAAGGTTCCTGTAGCTTCAACACCTTCTATCATTTCATCTCTGTTAGTGAGAATTAAGTCCAATATGGCTGATCCACTTGTTCCCTTCTCTACTTTTTGGGAAACAAAGTTGTCTGCTAGATTTGTTAGCAACCTGTTTGATCTTGGTGTAGAGTTTGTCTCCCAGTTGATGTCAGGGTAGTTACAATTCCCCATTATTATTGTGGTATGCTTCCTTCATGCTTTAGTTAACTTACCAGCAAAAGTTCATCTATTTCCTCTGTTTGGTTGGGTGACCTCTAGTATACGCCTATGGCCATGTCTCCCCGCCCGCTTTTACATTGACCAAAATGCATTCCAGGCAGTTTGAGTTCTACAGAACTCTTTGTTAGACAAAATGCTATCCAAATTTGGGGATGTGAAAGAAGCATAGATGTGCAAACATTATCCAGGAATTTTATTTTAAAGTCCGTTGTGAGATGAAGATTATAAATGAAATTAATTGGTCAGTGGATGGTCAAGTTAAACCTAGCATGCTGGACAAAGAATAATGGCCGATCTGTAGTTTCGTTACTGTAGTTTTGGAGGGAAAAAAAACCTGTTATCAGCTTTGTCAATTATGGTTCATCCTCTCCATATTTGTTTCTATAAGTCATTCTTAATTATTATAATTCTGTACAATAGAACTTTGTAGAAGCTATTTTGTCATTTTGTTCAAGTGATTCAGCTAGAGCAAGTTGTAACACAATTAGACTGGATGTTACTAGTACTCTAAAAGTAGGTATATCTTAGTCATGGTGTTATTTTAGCAATACAATACATTTTTCAAATTTGATTTTAAATATTCATAGCTGTAGATTGATCGGTTTGGCTGACAAGATACTATATGGAATTACTACCTTGTATTCATGATAGCTATGTAGCCTTAGTAGGCTTATCCTCCTCAACACATAGGTTAGGAAAAAGCACCAAGTTCAATTATTTCTAATCTTTTTCAAACGTCTTGTCTTAGAGGAAGTCTTTTCTGAGTCATGATTTGGAAAATAGTTCCACTTAATAATGTCAGTAATTTTGGCACATTTATAGTTTATGAAATCATGACTATATCTGGAATTTTTTGTAATTACGGATTGTTTCCTTTTTCCACAGGCTTGATATCAAGCCAGCGGCTGAATACCCTTCATTAGCAACACATCAGCCTTCGCATTTTGTGTGAAACATATATATAATGGGAAAATTTGGAACAGTGAAACTATTACTCCACTTTAATATATAAACTCTATTTCATAGTTAGTTAATTTTAAATGCTTTTACTTTGAGCACAATTACAGGAGTTCTAATATAGTTTCAAGTCATAATAGAGATTTCCTTTAAAAACAAAGTACTGTAGTTAATGAATGGAATATTAGAATGGATTATACATTTTGTCAGAAATTTCTGAAAGATCTACAGATTCTAAAGTAACATAGACCTCATATACAATAAACATTTGTCAGTTAATATATACATAACTATCAGTTATTGAATTTACTTTTGGCACAAGCCGTATAAACTACTAGCAGGCAACACAAATTGAGTTAGAAATACTAAGCTAAAGAAACCTATTTATGATCCCTTCTTTACCCAGAAAGGGGCTGCACCGGCAGAATTCACAATCTGGCCACTGATCTCCAATCCAATGCTGTCCACCATAAATGCTTACCAGGAAGCCCACTCCAGACAGCTGCTTCTCATGAGTAGATTGCAGGAACTGAGGTTTTTTGCAGTCAGGTTGTGATTTGAGTGACTGGGATTTTAAGGATTTTAATCACGTTCACAGCTGTAGTACAGCTTATGTGGACACAAAATTTGCATAAGCATCATTTAAACTCTATCCGAAGATAAGTTTTCTGAGTGGCAGGATAAGAGAATTTCTCTTGATGATTCAACATTCTGGATTTTAAAAAAGTGGGGAAATAAAGGAGGGATTTAAAGATTTGAAAACTTTTGCCAAAAAACTTAACAAGGAATAGATGTAAAATAATTTAAAATAGATAAAAGGGATAGTTACTTGAAATATTTTTTTAAAATTAGAATTACAGTAAACAAACTGGACCTTTGAGAGAAAGTTTTTTCTTTACTTTTAAAGAGTGTAGACAATAGTTGGATTTTACAAAGCAAAAGATAAAGGTAACATATGAGCCAGATTGTAATGTTGACTAATTACAGAGTAGCATTTGAGATAAAAGTATCAAGGCCACAGGAAGACAAAATGAGATTTAAAAAAGGAAAGCTTGCCTTTTATTCTTTCCCCTGCAACTGAGATATTTTCTCTTTAGGATTACAATATTATAATGGCAACCACCTGCAAAAACAGCAGGGCGGCGGAAGAGAGAATTACTAGGGATATCAGCAGAGAGAGGAATTATATCACATTTACTTAAGAAAATGGTTGAGGAAATGGAGAATGTGTTAGCTGAATCACATGATACTAAATTGACTAAACCAGTTAATACTAAATTGACAGCTTTTGGAAAAAAG
>JAPKID020001065.1:0-15670 GCA_026931265.2 Tropidonophis doriae | reverse complement strand
TTTTAGCACAAGGCTTAGTTTTAAATTGTTTTATACTGTCTGTATTGTCTTTGTATGCATATGCTTCCCTTGTGCGCTGCCCCGAGTCCCTTGTGGAGATGGGGCGGGATATAAATCCCAATAAAATAAAAATAAAAATAAAATAAAATTTAAATAGTTGTCACATCATTTTCTCATATTTCTTTGCATTTGATACTTGTAGACTGATAAGTTTTAAGGTTCATGGCTAGACTAACTTGAAATTTAGACTTTTTCTTCTCTCACTGTTTTGGAATGAGCTTCATATTCCTTCTTTTTCACATACAGAATGAGACTCACCCATGTATCCTCCAAAAAACCCTGTATGCCATGTACCATTAACTATGTTATCCAATCAGAAGGCAGCAATTAGCATAATATACAGACACACTTAATCAGGACTGGTGTGTAGTTAATACTTTATTCGATATTGAAGGAAGGAGAAGAGAATTTAACATTTAGGCTTGTAGTGTAAGATTCCAATATGTCACAACTGCTGTACTATTTATTTTTCCTAGTTATTTTGCTGTTCTGTCAAGCTTCCTTCCTACATCACTTAATTGTAATCACATATTTTAAAACCATCACTTGAAGACCACAAAGGTTTTATTAATTTTAAGAAAAATGGGTAGGAATCAAACTGAAGGTGGGGAGACTCATATGTAGGCATTTGTGATTTATTATTCCCCATAAATTGATTCAAAATAAGAAATGTCCAACTACAAACCTTTTCGGTTGTCTGGTAATTGAATGTTTGCATGCCATCCAGACTATCACTAGTGAATGCTGTAGGCTTATGTGACAGAAAGAAGATTGACTGAGAAAGAGGAAGGAAAAGGAGGAGAGAAACAGGGGGAAAAATGAGGCTGCCAGCAGTTAATTGACCATACAGATCCAATGTGACAAGCAGTGCCCTCTCGATGAAGGATGATACTTTTGAGAACGCATCTTCCTTTGTTGCTGTTGCAACACTAACAGACTATGCTTGGGGGAGAAACCTCTTTAGTTGTGGAATCTTCAGTATATGGGAAACCAGGAAGAGGTTTGTTAGTTCAAATCACAAACTTCATGCCATCAGATAATTTCATGCTGAACATTTTCATGCCTTGCCTGTAAGAGAATGCAGTAGATTAGCAACAACACTTAGACTTATATACTGCTTCACATTGCTTTTACAGCCTTCTCTAAGTGTTTTACAGAGTCAGCATATTGCTCCCAACAATCTGGGTCCTCATTTTATCCACCTCGGAAGGATGGAAGGCTGAGTCAACCTTGAGCCTGGTGAGATTTGAACTACCAAATTTGCAGGCAGCCAGCAATCAGCAGAAGTAGCCTGAAGTACTGCACTCTAGCCACTGCATCACCGCAGCTAATGTCCTTTCTATGTTTGTTATGTTTATAAGTACCTCTCCTGCTCTCCTTTCTCTCTTGGCATTACTGATTTAGAAATCAGAGCTGCTACTTTTATCAATATTAGGCATATGCAGCCACTTCCTGTTCTTATTGAAGAAGAGCTAACATCCTGTTCATCGCTGTGGGTTTGGCTAGCTCCACCAACTCCTTGTCTCCACAACGAAATCTGAAAAGGGCATACTAAAGTCTGTGCTGCAATCTGAAGAAATTGCAGTCCTCAGTTTACAACCACAACTGAACTCAACATTTCTGTTGCCCCATTTTACGACCTTTCTTGCCACAGTTGTTAAGTGAATCACTGCAGTTGTTAAGCTAAAGTCATGGTTATTAAGTGAATCTGGCTTCCCCATTGATTTGCTTGTCAAAGTCGCAAAAGCTGATCACATGACCCCAAGACATTGCAACGGTCATAACTATGAGTCAATTGCCAGATGCCAGAACTTTGATCATCTGGGGATGCTCCAATGGTCATAAGTGTGGAAAATGGTCATAAGTTTTTTTCAATGTCATTGTAACTTTGAACAGTCACTAAACTAACTGTTGTAAGTCGAGGACTATCTGTACTTAAGCAAAACCTTGCAATACCTTGGACTAGAGGGGTGATGGCGAACCTATGGCACGCATGCCACAGGTGGCACAGAGCCCTCTCTGCAGGCACAAGAACCATTGCACCTGTTCAGCTCCACCGTGCATGTGCGCGCACCTTCTGCTACCCAGCTGGTTTTTGGCTCTGCAGTGCATGCGTGGAGGGCAGGATGCCTGCAAATGTGCATGCATGCATGGGGCGGGGTGCACACAGGGGGGTTACATGTGCATGTACAAGGAGGGCCTCATGGGGAGGCCACAATGCATTATGGGTGCGCATGTATGCACTTTCCACACGGCCGGGTGGGCATAGTCAGAGTGGACATGCCCAGCTCAACATCACTTGTGTTGGGGGCACCTGCAGTGCTCTGCCGGTGAAAATGGAGCTCGGGATGGCAGCCCACCTGAGCTCCATTTTTGCTGGCAGAGGCACCACGGGTTGGTCCTTCACTGTTTCCAGGGCAGCTCCACAGGCCAGATCTAAGCACCCTGCAAGACGGATCCAGCCTGTGGGTCTTGAATTTAACATCCCTGTTCTAGGCCATTAGAAGCAGGCATGGGTTCCTGCCAATTCTAACCTTTTCTATAGAAGAGGTTCCACAAATCTACAGTGCCGTTTAGAACCGGTTTCAGCTCCTTCCCCCTGCCTGTCTGCACATCATCAAGATGAAGCGCGAGAGGAGGAATTCTGGGAGTTGAAGTCCACAAGTCTTAAAACTGTCAAGTTTGAACACCCCTGGGGTGTCTTTTCTAAAGAGTTAGGGGTGCAAGGGTCTTGTAACTGGACAGCTTTAAGACTTGCGTGCTTCAAATGCCAGTTTCTGAGCTAACATTTTGATTGCTAAGCAAGAGCGTTATTAAGTGAGTTTTACCACATTTTACAAGTTGGCCACGGACACCCAGTCACATGACTGCCAAGCTACTCTCATCCGGTCACATGGCCAGCAAGCCACTCCCACAAAGCAGGCCACACCTACAGAAGAGGTTCTAAAAAATTTTGAAACCCACCACTGCTATAGGTCTTCATGATAGGATACTAAGATGATGTCATCCAGAAATGTGTAGGAACATTGAAATTGTTCCCACATTTCTTGGCATCATCTTGGTCTGTTCTTCAACTTGTGAAATGTTGCATGGTAGGAAAAGTTGATAACCACATTTATTTCTGTACTGTCTCAAATTTTGGCACTTGTGATACGGTTTGGGGATCTTGATTTTAAATTAGAGTAATTTGCATTCTAGTAGATATTGGTCAACCCGATTTAAACAGTCAATTCTGCCATTTTTCCTATGAAAATCTTTTTTTAGTTAGAAGAGGCAGAAAGATTTGCCAGAATGGTAGTTGATGTGGGGGACAAAACATCAGAATTCAAAGCCAAAGGTTTTTTAGCCCTAGGACTGACCTACAGCCTACAAGCTACAGATGGTAAGTAAATTTCACATATCTATTTACGAGATTATTAAAATTGGTTTTATATTTAAATATCACTAATTAAATGTCCATTTAAGTATCACTAATGAATTATGTCTTTAGCGTCCTTGAGAGGAATGCAAGAGGTTCTGCAGCGAAAGGCTCTTCTGGCATTTCAAAGGTTAGTGGATGGTAAACTTTTTGCTAAGCTGTAGATAATGAAAACCATATTTTTGAAAAGAATATGTTTATAAATGATTATATAATAAGGATTAATCTCTGGGAGTAGAGAGCATATTGTATTAGCATTTGGTTCATCAAATAGAGCGGGCAAATCCAATCTGATTCCAACGGATTACCTCTTATTTCATTAAAGATATTTTTGTTATCAGCTAATAGAAAATAACATTTGCTCAACCTTTGATTAAAGAACAATTCTTGTATCAGATTTTTTTTTCCTTTTTAAACAAAACATAGCTCTGGAGCAACACAGTGGAGAATTAGTAAAATATATGCTTTTATTCTTACTATTATTAGTGAGAATAGTAATATTTCAATTGAACAAAAATGTGCTTATTATGTTAAAAGTTATATTTCCTCCATTAAAGGTAAGGTTAGAATCAGGTAAATGTTCTAAGCTATAAACAGTTAAAAATGTATTCCTAATGGGGATATCAGTTATTTGCAAGATTCACTATGTCCCATTTTAATCAATATTAAGAGTCTTACTACATGTCTTACAATATTAAAAAGAGACTTATTCAGCAAATGTTTTTCTTTCATGTTTCCTGGATATTCCAGATAAAGTTTTAAAAGGTGACTGTCTGTAACATGTCAGTCTGTTGGAAGTGAATAGTTAGGAGAGAGGATAATTACTTGTAAGATGTAGGCTTGGTCCCACTATTCTTCCCATTTAAACTCAGTATCCATATAGGTAGTCTTCCGATTACAATGGCAATTTGGACTGAGATATAACTAATTCTTGACTTTAAATCACAATTGGGACAGAATTTCTATTGCTAAGTAAGTGAGTCGCACTTTTTTGCCATAGTTGTTAAGCAAATGCGGTGTATGCACCGCATTAACTGTATGCATCTTTAGCTTTGCTTGATAGGAAGTAACACACAAACACAGTGGTAATGAATATCAGTGCATATTATTTTTGTTATAAGAGTTCTGAGAGAGAGCTGGTATTAGTTCATTGCATTGTAGAATTAATTATATAAGAAGATGTTCTTATATAATTAATTCCAATATACAGAATTCCTTATGGACATTTTTTACTTTGTATTTTCCAAAGTAAAGAGGTTAGGAGAAAATCCTTTGAAATTTGAATCATGAATTTGTATCTGTAAAAGCTGTGTCATGTATGCCCATCTTCCTATAAATATATCGCTGCAGTCATCTGACATAGATGTCAGCAATCATTTATGCAAGTAATATCTAATCTGGATTATTTCTGAGATTTTAAACTGATGATGATGACATAATACTGGGTAGCTGCCAGATGGTAATCACCCTTCTTTCATTGCTAGATTTAGTTAGATTTCTGAAACAGTAAAAGAAAAACAGAAAATCTCTGTATTATGTTATTAATTCTGTGAGCAGTCTGTTTATCAGATTTTTAATTCACTTTAAAAAATCTGAACAAAATATTAAAACACCCTTTATTACTTAATTATGAAACATAAGAATCCCTCTGACACTAGAGAATGGTAGATTGTTTGTTTTTTGTATCCCACCTTTTATTTTTACTCAAGGCGACAAACATGTCCAACACACTTTCTTCACCCTTTTTTCTCCACAACAAACCTGTGTGGTAGATTAAGCTGATTGGTAGCAACTGTGTCATTGTCACCCAACTGGATTTCATAATTAAGGCCCTGACATCTTGAAACAACCAAAGAAAATAGGTAAAAAATAACAACTGGCAGGAAGGAAGAGAGGAAGGGAGAGTTAATTTAATTAGGAAGTATAACTGCCTGGGTGTCAGAAACAACAAACTACTAATGTGTTAAGTATCAAGAAAGGAAGAAAGGAAGTAACATTGAAAATCCAGACAATGTCACATTACAACTAAAGACAATTTTCCAAGATGCAATACAAATGTTTTAGATAAATGTAATACCAATATATTTTAATTATTTTCAGGGCACATACCTTGTCTCCAAGTGATCATCTGGCAGCCTTTTATTTAGCTTTACAGTTTGCTATTTCTCGACAGGTAGGTTTAAAAACCCGCATCATTGTTAACATTGATCAGCAGTAAATACAATTGTTAATTGAAGTGCTTTTAATATCCACTGTGTTCCTATTTCCAAATGACATTATTTATACATTTCAAAATTGCTGTACAAAATATCAGGAATATTTTATTGATCACTTTTGTATGCCTACATGCCTTCTTGCTGATTCAGTGTTAGGGTAGAAAAATAACATTGCATATAAGGTTCAATTTAAAAAAAATGTATTTTATTTGTATATATTACATAAAATAATTCATTTTTAGTCAACCTTTTAGAAAGATTAGCAATTCAAAAGTACAAAGTCTTCAGTCCATGTATCTTTTTCTTCTGCCTTTAACTTCCCTATTCCAAAATCATGACATTTGGATGTTGCTTTGCCTTTGTTAAGACTATTTTCTTTTTGAATAGTACTAAAACATGAGAAGGCCCCATGTTAAATGCATTCTGAGGAAGTAAACAATGAAAGATTTTTTTAAAATTAAATTTGAAATTTGAAACAGGTGAGTTTCATGTACTTTAGCAGTACTGATCTACCTTGAATTTGCAATGCTAAGGGAAAGTTTATTTTAAAAATACTACTGATTTCAGCAAGATTGGCACATACTTCTTATAGCTTAATGGATAACAAAATCATTAGCATCTGTAAGTAAGATCTCTAGTCAAATGTTTCCACCCAAAATTACATGTGTAAACATGTATTTAGGTCTATTTTCCATTCCTTCTTTCTGTTATTATCCATATGGGTAATAGAATTATTCTAAAAATAAGTGTTGTGGTAATAATTCCTTTTAGTTTTTATTTTAACTAGATACCAGAAGGTTTGGGTTACGTTCGTCAGGCTCTGCAGCTTCAAGGTGATGATGCTAATTCTTTACATCTCCTTGCCCTCTTGCTGTCAGCTCAGAAACACTACCATGATGCTCTAAATATCATTGACATGGCCTTGAGTGAATACCCAGAAAATTTTATGTGAGTAATAATTATTGCTGCTTCTGTACATGTTCAACATGACATTGAACTAATCCAGCTGTGATGTTGGGAGAGGTTGTAAATTCGTTTTTCACTTTTCCAGATAGTATCCTATAATTTTTACTCTTGATGAGTAAGAATGTGATTTTCTGCTTCTTCTTTGTTCTTTAGATACCACACAACTGTCCTTCTACACGTTACATTATATATTATTTAGACATACTGTCTAAATGCTATTGTTTTATAATAAAAATAAATGCAATTCTATTTCTCCTCCTTCGGCCTTTTCATGAATTTACTTTAAAACAGTATTACTTCCATTGGAAGTACAAAATAATGTAACTGTATAAAAGTATAAAGAAGCTTTAACATTTGTTTTCTCTTAGATTATTGTTTTCCAAAATCAAATTGGAATCACTCTGCAGGGGCCCTGATGAGGCACTTCTTACTTGTAAACATATGTTGCAGATCTGGAAATCCTGTTACAATCTTACTAATCCCAGGTAAGAATTATGGATTCAGCAATGTGAATTATGGATCATCAGATGAACAAAGCAATGCATAATTTTAAAAATTATAAAATATAATTTATTATTGAGATGTTCTTATTTTGCAGGTAGCTTTCCCAATGTTGATTTTATTTTGACACATGGTACATATGAGTAGTTTAGGATTGCTTTCTTCATTTTAATTGGAAAATTCTGAATAATTGAGCTTATTTGCATTTTAAAATATAAAGGTATTTTTGTAAATTAATGTTTTAATTTACAAAATGTTTTAAGTGATGAAGGTAGGCGTTATTGGAATATTTATAAAGAAATCTGTGGAAAAAAGTAAGAGAGATTCTGGCCTTCTCGATCTTACTGGCTAAGAATTATGGGAATTATAATCTCAACACATTTAGGGCGCCCAATTGGGGAAAACTGGATTAAGATAAAGCAAATTTATCTGCAGGGATAAGTAAATTTACTATGCACTATAACTGCCCATCAAAGTAACAATAGTGGAAGCTCAGTGCAATTACAGAGATTACTCAGTACATTAAAGTTGATCTCCTTGTAAAGATTGATGGATTCAAAGGGGTTGCTGCTGCTTTGCAGATTTTATTGGCAATTGATAGGCAGCTTGCCTGAAGTTTTTATGAATCTCTGGGATTCAGAGATGAATCAGGCTATAGATTAGCCCTACTACATGCTTTTGCTTTATTGAGGAACTTCTGGCAATGAAAAGAGATTTAGTGACTCTTGCAGAATAGAGGTCACTTGTATTAATAGAAAGGACTGCAATAGCGATGGGTAATGCCTATGCACCTAACACAAAACTATTATGTTTTGTGAAAGTTTTAAATATTTGAATGGGAGTATTTATGATAAAGGTGGTTAATAGTTTTCAATGAAATACTGCATCCTGAACTTGTAAATACATTGTCATGAAAAAAAATCATTAATGAGAGAAATGTATATGGGAATATAGAATTTTACAGATACTAAAAATTAGTGGAATAAAGAATTAGATGCTCTTACCTTGATTAGACAATGGGAAAATGACTTAATTTCTAAACCAAGACTGTCAGTGGACCTTAAACTTCAACTTGCACATAAATAGATAATAACTCTAGATTTGAATGTAAAAGGTCTGTCTAAAACAGCATTCTGTTGGAGCTGTAATAAGGATAATGAATTTTGTTCAACACATGTTTTTACCATGTCCTATACTTACTTTGGGAGAAAGTAGTGGATTATGACTGTGTGACAAAAATTAAAATTTTTGAGGGCAATACTCGCTTGAATTACATACCTATTTCATGGAATATAACAACTGGACAACGTAACAGGATTATTTGTGCCTTTACGATATCCAAAAGACTGATATTGCAACATTGGAAAGATAAAAATTCATTCAACAGATGGATTATACTCACCACCTATATAAGTAGATAACGTAAGAGTTGAAATTTGTAAATAGATCTACATGACAGTCCCATGAAATGTGCATTACATAATAAAAGGCTTCCTCATTAATGGATCATCACTCATGTTTTAAAAATAGAAAACCAAGTCAATGTCATTTACCTCATGCTTTGTGCACTAGATCAGCTAAGTTGTTACTGAGGATAACAGCTACCCTTTTTACAGGAACATACTGTAGGTATGAAAATGAAGATCTACCCAGAACAAACTCTCTTTTATACCTTAGGGAAGTCAGTTGTAGATGCCATTAGACAATAACAATTATTTATATAGCAGCAGCTGTACAATTTTATATATCAGGGTATACATATTCAGAATGGACTGTGTTTGAAACAGGTCTAGCATATATTTCTAGCTAATAATACCTCTTCCTTCCTATCAGGAGTATCAGTTTAGAAGAAATAAGGCAAGCTGAACTCCCTACATTATGCAGCCAAGTATCCAAAAGAGATGAATAACTGTTAGCTTCATTATTTTCATTTTTTAATATTGGGTACATGTAACAAGAAGCTGACTAATCAGCAATTTCTAGGAAATGTGTGCTGATTAATAAATACTTATTGCTTGTTGAAATGGATCAAGAAAAGTTTCCCTTCTGTTTCCTGTGGATTATGGTAATTGTGTCATTCATTGCACATGAGATTAGGTGTCCAGCAATTCTACTTCAGTGTCTTGCAAAATGTTTTATACCTCCAGCTGAACAAAGAAAGGAAGTAGTTTCATTCTCTGCATAGAAGGCGTTACTTGAAAATGAATGCAGAGGTTTCACTAAGAGGAAATTGCCAGGATGAAAAATAGGATGTCCGTTTACAGTTTGAAGCAGGCATGAAGAAACCAGAATTTTTAGAGTTTATCATTTGTCAATAGCATTGTTTCTGCATTTGAAGCACTAAGTAGCCTTGCTTTCCTATAGAGAAATGTGTGTTGGAGTGTGTGTGTGTTAACAGTCAAATAAAAACACATTTTATAACGGCTGAATTTCAACTACTTCAGAAGTCTCAGAAATGGAAAGGTGAATATGTAAAAGAAAATGTTGGTTTCAAATGCTTATAATACACATACACAAGGCATGATGTACAGACCTCACTATTCTCTTGCAGTGATTTAAAGTATTAATATATTGCATTATTTCTTACAGTGATTCTGGACGTGGCAGCAGTTTATTGGACAGAGCCATTGCTGACAGGCGACAGCTCAATACAATCACTCTCCCAGATTTCAGTGATCCTGAAACAGGTGAATATTCATTCTGTTGTCATCAAAGGGTCAGACACAATTATGTGTTTTCTATTACATATGCAAGGTAGGATATAAACAGTTACATAATAAATTTTCAGTTTTTTACATATATTCTTAGAAGAAACAATCCTTTGAGTGTATCAGGTTACTTGTTCTTCATTTTTAAATCTCCATTTAATTCTCTCTAGGTAATCTGGATGATAAATTTCATTTTGAAGCAAAATTGCTGTTGCCATAAAGTCATTTAATTTCAGAATCTACCAAGCAAAGGCTTGGCGGGATGCAAAACTGACATACTGTTGTTACTAAAGGCCTCTTGGCCAAATCCAACGTAACTGTTTCTGTGTTTCAGTTAGGGATTTTGGCAGGATCACACTTCCAGGTTCCATTCTTTTTGCAACCCTAACCTTCTGTGTCCTACATTATAAACTCTAGCAGCTCTTCCATTCTTGGAAATTTTTATTTTTTTATATTGTTTGTGTTTGGCTAGCAAAATACCCCTAAGCATTTGTTCTTTTAATGTAATAATGTAAAAATTTATTTGCCATAGGGTTTAGGAAGTAATCTTTCTACCCACATAAATATAAACGATTGAAATAGTAATATTATATGGAATAGAAGAGGAATCCTTAGATTTCAAAAATACAGTTACTTTCTGTATTTCTTTGAATACATATACATGTTCACATATATAGATACATGCACCTCCCCCCCTCTCTCATATCTCTCACATTTATTGGCCACCCATTTTACCTTAGAGAAACTGACCACAAAAAATCACAAATTATAATCACCTGACTGCAGTTGTTGATAAAAAGCAAGACACTAAACATCCGAAATGCAAAACACAGAAGATT
Organism: Tropidonophis doriae; assembly: GCA_026931265.2. Classification (NCBI taxonomy): domain Eukaryota; kingdom Metazoa; phylum Chordata; class Lepidosauria; order Squamata; family Natricidae; genus Tropidonophis; species Tropidonophis doriae. The sequence goes on along the minus strand of JAPKID020001065.1, from coordinate 4,962 downwards.
GGCATTGGAATCTCAGCTCCCTACTATGTGGAGTACTGCAGGATATGGTGCTCGTTCCTTATTTAAAATCTATGGGTATCATCATCCACTGCTATTGGGTGAGATATCATCAGTATGTAATTTTATATCTCTGTCCCTGCTAAATTAACTAATACTGATAATGAGAGATGGTGGCACAGTGGTTAGAATGCTACTTCTGCTGCCTGCCAGCTGCCTGCAGTTTAGCAGTTTAAATCTCACCAGGCTCAAGGTTGACTCAGCCTTCCATCCTTCCAGATGGATAAAATGAGGAACCAGATTGTTGGGGCAATATGCTGAGTCTCTAAACGGCTTAGAGAGGGCTGTAAAGCACTGTAAAGTGGTATATAAGTAAGTCTAAGTGCTATTGCTAGTGCTACTGTGAACATCCTATTTCCTATGCCTGGAAATTGTAAAGATCTGGATGAGGGAAAACAGGCTTCAGCTGACCCTTGGCAAGACTAAGTAGCTTTGGATTTGGAACCTGCCAGTTTGAGAACTATGCTGGATGGGGTTGAACTGCCCCATGCAGACCTACTGCATAATCTGGGATCCTCCTAGATTTGTGACTCCTTCTCGAAGATCAGTTGATAGTCATGGCTATGAGGACCTTTACATAACTTGTATTGTTCTTCACTTGTACTCATTCCCAGATCAGGAAGCTCTGCTCAGAGTCACTCATGCCTTAGTCATGTCCTGATTGGACTACGTAACGCTGTCCAAGTAGGGCTATGCTTGAGGAGTATTCAGAAGCTTCAACTGTTGCAGAATGCAACAGCCCAGGTCCTTTAAAAGAGCACATAGTTATACCTTTGCTTCCAGGCTGCATGAGTTGTCAGTTTTCTTCTGGTCTAATTCAAGGTGCTGGTTTAAAGCCTTTCTTGATATATGACCTTTGTTGTCTAGGGATGGCCTCTTCCCCATTAGATCTGCCCATGCCATCAGATGTGATGTTGTGGATTTTATTTGCCAGGGATCTTTGCTTGGTGGGTCCCTGGTGTCAGACCTTCTTGGTGCCTGCCTAATGGATCATTCTCCCGCCCTCCTTGAAGTGGGGCTACTTCATCCCTGTTGATGTTCAGGAAGTCGCTCAAGACCTGGCTTTGTCACCAGATCTAGAGTCCCAGAAGATCGATGAAAACTTACAATGGCTTCTTCATTGGGGCTGTGCTGTTTGTTTTTTAATGTGATTTTGAATATCTGTTTTATATTTTAACAATGACTTATTTTTATATAGTTATTTTTTTTAGTTCTGTATGCTAAATAATTACTTTTTACGAGTTGGGAAACTATGTAAATTTGAAAGACAGCTAGACAGACAGACTGATAAGATAACTAGCAATGTTCTTTATCTATGTGATAGCTATGTGTTATACTCCTTATTTAATTGAGGTTGTTTGAATATTGTCATGTATTAGATCTTCAACATGCATGTCTCAAGAAGGAACTCAGGGATATTTACCCCAATCTTTGTAAATTCTGTGGCATATACATAGATTTATAGAAGATAAGCCTGAAAATAAGACACTTCATTATCTTTTTATATTAAATTTTGTATCAAAAAGATTTGAAGTATTAGATTATATCTAAATAGTTACAAAATGGTTCAAAATATGATTTTTTTTATTTCACAAGTCAATTCTAAGTTATTAAAGTAAAATATAGAAAGTTGCATATTTTGGCTATAAGTTTTATTTTTAAATGTTAGTTTCCAAGGGACTTTATGCATTATCATACAAACAGCCTTTCAGATGTTTATTGAGCTCTCTGTATGTATATGCTCCTAGTGTGCATTTACTTCTTCAAAATTGTTCCAGTGAATTCTTAATCCCTTACAGATCTAAAAGGAGCCAGATTTCATCTAATAATAGATGAGATTCATTTTATTAGTACAAGGATCCTTAATTCTTTATAGAATGGTACAAATTTTCAAATGTTGAGAATATACCGTGGATAGTCTTTGTAAAATGATTGCCATGTTGCTGCTGTTGTTTCTCATTATCTCTAGCTGTCATTCCTTTAGGCTACCTCTCACTGTATTTTTTTTTATTGGGAATTTTTTCCTGAAAAGATGGTGTACTTCCAAGCTGCCTATTGGTTTTCAATCTCTCTTGTTTATTTTTGAATATAGCTTTTTCAACACATTGGGGACACAAAGACACTCTTATTTTCTTTTGAAGCATGTCTGCTGCAAATTTGTTATTTAAAAAAAAGTAAAATCCCATGTGAAGTAAGGAGCCGGATTGGCACCAATTGGAATATTTATAAACCCTACAGATTATAAAAAGGCACATCTTGGTTCAGTTTATCTAGATAATTAAACTGATTACAGTTTATATTTTATTACATATAGCAAATTTACTTGAATGGTACTATTTATAGACAGGTTTTGCATTAAGAAATAAATGGTGGCTGCAAATAATGATGATGTTAGTCTGTAGCATAGGTGTCAAACTTGCCACATCACATTACCCTTACATGATGTTTTGTGACATTTTTCCCCTTTGTGGAGTTGGGATAGGTGTGGCTTACGTGGGACACATCTGGCCTACTGGCCACCAATTTGACACCCCTGGTCTATAGCATCTGCAAATTACCATTGGACATGGGAGGTCTTGGTGGTATGCACTTTAATTAATCCAGATAAATTAATTATGAAAAGTTTCCCACATACTTTTGCAACTTAAGGTTTGGATACTTTGTCTTCAGTGAACTCTTTCTTAGTAACTTTTTCGGTTATTATTTTATTCTGTAGCCTGGCATGTGTATACCATTTCTTTATTTTAACTCTTACAAGAAGAAGAGAATATAAAATGCTAAGAGGTCTGAATGAATTGACTGGCATATAAGCCTCTGTTAATAAATAAATACTGGCACAAATGAATTAGGGGAAGACATATTCAATCATAATATCTGAATTATATGTGAATGTTAATGGCTCAAAGGCAATAGTGTTGTCTGGTTTACTTAGACAAAATGAAGCAATTGCTTGACTGCTTTTTTTTTTTAAGTTGCTGGGCAGAACAAAGGATTAAAACAGAAAAGCTAGTTTAAGTGGATGTTGTGCAGAATCACAGACAGATTTCTGAGAAAAAGTAGGTAACATAAATTGAAGTATGTCAACAAAACACTTTTCGGCTGATATATTGTTATCTTGTTCTTTAGAACATTTATGAAATAGTCTTATGTCTGCTGTCAGTCAAATATAATAGTAATTGTAAAACCCTTGCAGACAGTAACTTAGTGAGAAAGACATAACTTCAGGAATGAATGTGTGCTTCTATCTCACATTAAATAGCATAGCTAAGAAATGTTTTCATTAGCATTTGTTTTGCTAAAGTAAATTGATTTGTTTTTTCCCTTGCTTGCTCCTATCAATACATATTTTTAATTTTATCTCTGACTTGCCATAATTCTGTAATAATAGTGTTTTCTGTGTGGAAATGTTTCCATCTTCATTTAATAATAACTAAGTGGGCTATCAATTTCTTTCTTTCCTGGCCTTCATTAATTTATCCATTCATATTTTATTCTTGGCGTTTTCTTTATAATTTTTCTCTTTCACTTTTTAGCTTCTGATTCCTCTACATCTTCACCTCTCTCAAGGACAGAATCTCTCCTCCACCTGTTTATGTCTCCTCAGTCTCCTCACTCACCTCCCAAAACTGATTCCTTTGTCTGGCCCCATGCAGCCAATCCATCTTGTGACCACGTTCCTGAGCCCTGCGAACCTCCATTCTGTAAACAGATATCCTCTTTCTGATGATAGGTGTTAGCTTGCTCTTTTGGTGCTTCTGATAATCTCTTTAACTGCTAAGCTCAAATTGCACTGAAATTGGCAATTTGGCATAAGTATAACCTATGGATTACATATTTGACTTTTTTTTTAAAAGAAAAAAATAGACAGCATTGAGTGGATTCAACTAGATAGCCTCTCAAATTGTCTTCCACATCTAGCAGCTAGGAAGGCTTTACCTTAAAGACTCCACTAGGGGGCTCCATTGTCTTCTTGATAAAATAGAGCAAGTGTTGGCATAAGCTATTGCTCTGGCCTGTGGCACCTGCTAGGGCAGCATCCAGCCATCTGCTTTATTAGTCGTTGGTTCTAAGATCTAATAGCATGCAACAAGAGAAATTGTTGTGCCCATTATTGAAAACACAGCATCTAATTCCAACTGATGGATCTGAGGGCCATTTTGTTAATAAAAGTTTAGATAGAAAGACAAAATATTTTTGCTATGACTCCAAACATACTAAATATACATATTGTAAAACTCTTATATTAGGGATTAAGATTTAAGGGAAGCACCGTGTCAAAAAGCCAGTGTGCTACAATGGGATGCAAGTTTTAAATTTGTTTGTTCCAAATGTGTCAGTTTTGTTTGACGTAATTGGCAGAGAGAGGCAGCATTGTTTTGTTGTTGTTTCTATGCTGCATCTTTCCATAAAGTGGAGTATCTCCTGCAAGAGGTTTCCATTAAATTTCTTTTAGATGCTACATTTTAGTAGCTTTACTATTTTTTAATTTCTTGTTTGAAATAACAAAATTGATTGAAGCATTTTACATAAATTGGTAATAATTTTCATTCCTGGACATTTTATTTATGTTATCCTGGCATGATTTGAGGATGAGTTATTAAAATTGATTTAATCTGTTCATTTAACTAAAGATACATGAACAAATCTTCTCTAGGATAGAAATAAATGGCAGAGGTTAGTAAGTGGTTAGCAGATGTATATAAATCATGTTGTTGAATTCTTTTTCAAATAAACTTTGAATTATTAGTTTTCGTGTACTTAATATCAATGCTTTTGCTATTCCCATTTGCCTGTTTAGTGCTATTCATACATTTTGTCCATACATTTTCTTCACTAAAATATTTTGCAGTTTTAAGAATTACATACTGCATTACATATAAGAAAATAATAAGCTGATATTATTTA
>JAPKID020001064.1:0-15671 GCA_026931265.2 Tropidonophis doriae | reverse complement strand
CTGTGTTAACCCATTCATGGATGCTATCTTCCCCTTATTAGAAGAGGCGTATCAGGTAAGTACAACGCCCTTTTCTTTCAGACAGCATTGTAATTTTTTTCTTCACCTGCTATAGGATAAAAAAAACAGCTGTCATGAATCTCCCATGCTGGGATCACCGACTTGGTATTAGAATAGAACAAGGTACGTTACATACTGTGCATTTAAAGGCATGACTGCTATTATGCTATGCTTCTGTATAACTATTCAGCTTACAACAACTTACAGACATTTGCGTAACAACTTTCAAAGGTACAACAGCACTGAAAAAAAGTGACTTATGTGGTCCTTACACTTACAACCATCACAACATCCAGTGATAACCTGATCAAAATTCTGGTGCTTAGCAACCACCATGTACTTCTGACAGTTGCAGTGTCCCAGGGTCACATTATTGCCATTTGAGACCTTCCCAGACAGTTTCCAACAAAGTCAATGGAGGAAACCAGATTCACCAAATGAATGATTCACTTAAGAACCACAGTGATTTGCTTAATGACCATGGCAAAAATGTAGTAAAATCAAGCATGACTATAACCACCTTGTTAGTGATGAAATTTCTGGTTCCAATTGTGGCCGTAAGTCAAGTACTGCTTATAAGTGATTTTAAATTAGAAAACTGATGCCAAAGTGTGGGACCACTCATTCAATATGGAAAATCTGTTTAATATTAATAAATGATACTCTGAATTAAATGCGGAAATTGAGGGTTCGTGTTAAAAGAATGAGCTTTTATCATTCTCTTTAGGAGTTTGATAAGAACTGTTGTCCTGCTCATGGCTAAATTGCAGCTCCCATTATTCATATATCCAGTTATGAACACAGTATTAGAGGCCATAACTCTCAGATTTAAAATCAACACTGAAAGGCTGTGGGTGTAACACCTTTGATTTCAGAATGCCTAACAGTCCTTGTTTGGCAACTGTTCACAGTTATGATGTTGCCTAAAAAGTAACTTTGTTTACTTAGCAAATTTGTATATAGCCACCCAAGGTAAAAAGTTACTTTGGATGGCTTGCAAGGAAAATAATAATTCAAACCATATTACTATGAAAATCAGACATGAATTACAAAAAGTTTAAAAATAACAATTTAAAAGAACCCCAAAATGGCAAGACAACCATCATTTAGCATCACTGTATCAGTTTGCAGGCTTGCCATGTTATTCTAGGTTAATGGAAAAATCATGTTGTCAAGGCCTTATGGATGGCTAACGGATGGACAAATCTCATCTCAGGGGGAGATGGTGTTCCAGAGAGCAGGAACTATAATAAAAAAGGCACATGTCCTGAGTTCTGTCAGATGGAACCTCCTTCACAGATAGGACTAGGTGGGAACATGCCTTTTTATTGCACTTGATGGGGCATGTAGATGTAACCAGGAAGAGTGCATTACAACAATCCAGTAAATTCTATGGTCAATTCTTGCATTTATGATCTTTGTAAGTCTGTAAAGCAAAGAAAAGCTGAAGAACAATCAGAAGTATAATTGCAGTTTCACTTAGCAACTGCTCTGCTTAACAATGAAGCACTGGCCTCAATTGTGGTTGCTAAATAAGGACTAGCTGTACATTCCCATTTGGGAACTGCTTCATTTTTTTTCATGTGTCAGTCTTTATCATCATGGGTGATGTTGATAATCTTTGGTGAATAATGTTCTTCCCTTCTCCTCCAGACCAATTCTCTGTCATTCACTACCATTTTTCATAAAAGCATATATTCTACATGGGAGCAACTGAGCCTTTTCCACAGATGAAAACCAATGTTTTTTACTTCCACTTGACTCAAATGGAGCTTGAGGCCAATTCAGGCTTTGAGAAATCTTGTTTCATTTGAGAGTTTTATATAGTAGTCATGACAACTTTATTTACATATACTCATGTGCTGGTTGGAAATATCTGCAATTCAGAGTAGGATCTGAGGCTTCTCAATTTAATAAGTGCATGTCACCCATTGCCTCTTCTCTGTTGATGCAGCTCTAAAATTCTTTTTTCCTTTTAATTATTAAAAACATCCAAAGATTGGGGACAAGGAAACAAAAAACATTTTACTTCTCTAGCAATTCCTCTTTAAGATTTTCATTTTATTTACCAGGATATATCGATTAATATTAAGTTCCAGTTCACTGATGGGTAACTTTTACAACACTAATTATTTAGTTAATACTGTTGGTTTTGCAACTTTTGGGATTATTGTAAACTAATACCAGGTTTATCACTGAGGCATTACCCTTGCAGTTTATTTAGTCTCCTACCAGCTTTTTCAGATTAGAACTTTGTTACATGGGCCATTTTGTTGCCACAAATTTCCCATCACATCCATTATATCAATACTTTTATTGACAAAACATATTTTTCCATTTCTTTTGTTTTCTTTGCTGTCTATTTTGGGCTTTAAAAAATTGCAAGAAAATAGGTTCTAATAGGTCACATTCTGAATGAATAAAATATTTTGTTTCTTGTTGCTATAAATTGATAATCTAGGAAGTCATTTAGTAATCAACCTAGTGGCTATTTTGTTTAGTAGTGTAATTGCTGGCCTTAGAGGTGACATTATAGTAGGGGCTAAAGTTGTGCAAAACAAATTGTATAGCATGCTGTCATATTGTGTGTGAAGTCATCAATTAAGCAGGTAATACATGTTTTTCTTGACAATTGTAGGCACGTGTTAAAAATGCAAAAGAACATACAGGATTCAAAAGAGCAATTCAGAATTACTAAACAAAGTAATGTATCTTAAAATATCAAACATAGAACCACCATTCTAAGAGTTTCAGGGATGACATAGAAATCTGTAATCTTGATATGTATGTATCTCAGACAAATAGACAAATTGGAAGAGACTGAAATGTTTATCGAGAAAGCTTTATCACAGGAAAGGGAGACAATGTAAGATTGGTATTGATTTTAAAATAAAAGTTGTAATAAGAAACTCCACAAATTATTAAGCCATCTAGAAGTTAAAAAAATAACATGGAAATTAGCAGCTACAATATTGTTCTTATCTTTTAGCAACTAGTCAGATAGTGGGTAGGTAAATTGATAGGAATCTCAGGCCACAAAAATAGATTTTGTGGTTAAAAAGACTTTAAATTTTCTCTCCTTTCAAAGTGGAAGGCACACATTTTTCTGCCCTGTGGCAGTTTTTCTGAAGCGTGATTTTCCCACTAAAAGTAAGCAAAATGCCCTTTTAATCAAGATTTATTACATACTGTCTTCATCAATCACATGAATAGCATTATTATTAATTAATGGCAGTGCAACTGTTTTGGAATCGGATACTAGATCAACTACTTAAAAGCAGGCTTGGTGTTAACTGGGCTATATTAATTTCTAATAATTATTATCTCAGAAGACAGCGTTGCCTTAATATTTTAAGGCTGAATAGGGGTATTCGTGTGTGTGTGTGTGTGTGTGAGTGTGTGTGTGTGTGTTGACATGTATATCTTGAGACTACAATAGATGTCTTGGATCAGATCTATGGCTTATCTAGCACAGCATTCTGTCTCTAGCAATCACCAATCAGATGCCTCTGAGAAGCCAATAAATACAACAATGCAAATAGTTTCCTTCTCTGATAATGGTTCCCTAGTGATAGCTTATGGCCATGATGACTAACTTATGGCATGCGTGCCAGAGGTGGCACGCTAAACCCTCTCTATGGGCACACGCACTATCACCAGCTGGTCTTCTGGTTTACGGCACTCTGGCACACGTGCGCATTCCAGTTTGGGTACTCTGTGCCGAAAAGGTTTGCCATCACTGGCTTATGGGACTGAAGCTGCTTTATGGCTTCATGATATCTAATGATACATTTCCAATGAATTTGTGTTAAAAAGTAGTCTAAACTACTCTCACTGTGTCTTGTGATAGCAAATTTTATAAATTATCGTATGTTGTATCTATCTTCAATTTCCTGCAAATCAGCTTCAATGGAAGTGCCTAGATTCTAGTTTTGTAAGACAAGGAGAACAAAAAATAATTCACTTTCTCTGTACCATGCACAATTATATTCCTTACTTTCTTTCTATCAGGTTCTAAGCCCTAAATGTTATAATCTTTCAGTCCTTTGACTATTTTCTTTACATGTTTTCTACCATTACAGTTTGTTTTTTAAAAACATGTACAGTATAGCGTTCAGGTTCAAGTATGACTGCACAATAGAGATGGATATAATATTGGCAGTTCAATTTTAAGACCTCTAGCATATTCATCTAGGATGAAAACAATATACCTGCTGAAGGGGCTTGTTCAGCACTTCCAATGTTACTGATTGCTTATACTTTAATTTGGAAAAAAAATCACTGAAGTTGTATTTGTTTGTAAGAAGCAACATCAGCCACTTCCCTTAGACATTACAGTTATGCTCTTCTCAAAGCCTTGAAAGTTCATCAATGTGGACACTTGGCCCATTGAAAATTACCTTATTCTCAGAAAAACACAGGATAACTGCTCCCCCTCTTGACCTATGAACCACGTGGAAGCAGAAAAACAGCTACAGTCAAGAATTGGCTTTATTCATGGAGATGGGTAGCTGCATCACTGGCAGCAACCCAGGATTGCACACACAGCGACAGTGGGAGGTATATATCCATGCCACAGTCAAAATATACAGAGCGCTGGGGGCAGGAAAGGAAAGATGCTCCTTTTGTTTAGGATACATAGACACAACTTCTGCACCATTAAAATCAGGAAGTCTCTTTTACATGACCAGGACAGATTTTTTTTTTAAAAAAAAAAGTTCCAATGATAATGGAACGGAGTTGGCATGATTCACGTGCAAGCAAATGTACAGTGGGCCCAGTGCAAGGTCCCAGTCAAGGACATGGAATGCTCTGCTTAAAAACAGAGAAGATACAACATGCTGCTTACAGACACATGAAGTCTGGCCTTACTGCACTGGGAGGGAGACAGGCAGTAAGGCTGGGCTTTGAAATGTACACATGTACACAAACCACTGCGGTCAGGGTTTGTCTTCAGTATTCTTTCTCTTTAACGCTAAAGACCACAATACATAAAACACTGATCCTGATGAGGTCTCTTGGAGCAGAATTGGAGGAAGAACTCATGACAGGATGGGGAATGGGGGCTTCTCTCCATTACCATCTGCATCAAGGCCTTCCTTTGGAGAGATGGATGTGGATAGGGAAGAAGAAATTATTGTTATTGTGCTGCTGGTGGAAGTGTCGGGAACAGCTGTAGCCATTATGCTTCTGGCTCATATTCCTGATATTCCTCCTAGGAAGAAAGGGAAAACATTAATTGTATGAGAGGATAGAAGGACATGAGGCGAAATAACCCAGCTCTAGATCAGATAACAGAAAAGCTTGCCCTACAGATCCACTCTTCTACTTTTTACTTGCAGTCTTTATCCTCTCAATTACAATTGTTTACTAAACAAAACTGCCTACTTACACAAGCCCCTGAATTTAAACATGGCGGGTAAAGTGACCGGTTATTTGAATTTCTAAAACCTAATTCTAATTGAAAAATTTAATTACAATAGAATAAGCCAATACAAACTAAAAGAGAAAAAAGAGAGATGGAAGAAGAGATTCAAGAGAAGGAAAAGGAAAATGTAAGAAAAAAAGATTTAAAATATATTTAAAGAAATTACTTTTTTCTTTAATCTCCACCACAAGTATAAACAAACGTAATTGTTCATTTGTTGTTGGAACACTGACATTTCATAAGGTTAGAAATAAATATCTATTTTTCCCAACCCATCTTTATCTATATGCTAATGCATAAATTGTCTTGCTTATCATTTGTGTTTCCATTTCAGTTTCTTCTCTGTTTTATAATCCATGCTTTTTGGTGTGGGTTTTTTATTTTTATTTTTCAGTATTTATAGTTCTAATCATCAGGCAAAATTTTCGCCACCTCTTTATTCTATAAATATCTCAGCAGGTTTCTCTTTTACATCTGCCATTCCTTTATTAACACTTTGAGACACAGTGTAACCCTAGAAGCAGACACCATTGCTGACATTGTAGGTGCTAATGTCTGACCCCACTCTTCGAAAATCTGAATTATTTCAAATGTCATTTTGTAAATTCCGGTACTAACCAACATTAAAAGTAAACTTCCACTTTTTTTCCTCTTCCTTTTCTACCTGCAAACTTTAGTTCCCTCTAATGTCCCAAATTCTAAAATTGTAGAGTCTCAAATTTTTATTACCACTCAGGAAAGACAAAACAAATAAATTTTATTTATATAATTATATAATTATTCCCAAAACCTTATTATAAAAGTCTTAATATTCCAAAGTTCCCAATTGCACTCTGTTTCAGTTTTGATATCTAAGATGTAACTGTTGATTAATTTCATCTTTCACTGTTCAACTTTTCCATGTTTATGTTTCATATAGGCCATATTCCCACTGTAATTCTGTCTTTGAAGCTTTGGGTTCCTCTCCCCCCTCTCTTTATGGCAGTATCAGCAGCTAAATGCCTGGAAACCTTTAATTCACATAAAAAACATTGTTAGTACTCCAAAAAGAGCTTCAGCCCTTCTTCAGTAGTGAGTTGAGTACATCTAATCAGTCTGGTATATCATCAGTCATTTTATCTTGTCAACGCATGTGATTTTCTTGGTAAAACACAGGAGTGGTTTACCAGTGCCTTCTCCTGCATTTTATGAAATGATTGTTATTACTGCTTCTAGTAACTTCCTATATTGCTTCTGCCCGACATATGTGCCTGCTTGCTTTAGCTTTAGGATGATCTTCATATTCTATTTGGACAATATACTCTTAGCATACACACCCAGCATTCCTGATTCAAATCTCCCAGGAACTCCCACCACCATGATGAAGCAGACAGCAGGACTCAGGGACTGGGGAAATAGAAAGCTAAATTCCTTTATTTCCCAGAATTTCTCATTCCCATTTTGTAATCAGCTTGCCCTAATTCTGCTTCACTCACCTGCGGTGGCTCTTCATAATTCTCACTCTCAGGTTCTAACAGTGGCTCTATCAGTGGCTCCTCCACTGCTTCCTGACCAACCTCTTCAGGCTACAAATGAAAAATGACAGCCAATATTACTTATTTCTGCCAGAGCATTTCCAATACGTCCTCTGAAGGTTTCTATAAAAAAATAAACTTATCAAATCTAAATAATTGGCAAATTATTTAGGAACAAGTATCACATGGATTTCAGAAAGGTATTTTTCATTGCTACTTTGGGGCAAAAACATAATCTTTAAAACCATAAGAGTGAATGCCCAGGCAAAGTTATAATCAGTTTTTTTGAAACTCTTGCTTCTCACAGTACCCACTCTTGGATTGCTTCTTTTCCCATAAGCTACCCTCTCATGAAATTTCATAGACAACATATATTTTACAGGAATGTTTTAAAAATACTTAGCAACTAAAAGACTAGATAATGAGGAATAATGACACCGGGAAAATAATGGCTGTATTTGCACAGCATACCAAACATGGTTAACAATGATTTGCTGGAAATGTTTAGATTCCTACATGAATTATACATTAACAACGCTGGTTGGATTTACAGTATCTAATTCACAAGTTAGCCGATCACATAGCTTAACATGTTATGCAAACCCAGCCATTGTTTGATAGATGTACTCTGTAGTTCTATGTTATTGTATGACGGAAGATCATTTAGAGCAGAGTTAATAGTAATCAGCAGGTATTCCACTTATCTTATGAATTGGCATTGTTAGCCAGTCACATCCTTCTTTTCACTGGGATGTTCAAGGAAGGTATTAGATTGCATGAATCTGGAATGAATGAATGAATTCTTTGCATTTGTTTTTGCTAAAAAAATGTTATAGAACTGATATCTTTATTATGCAATTAAGCTTTATTAATTTCCTGAACCACGGGCAGGAAGAGTAATAAAAGAAAAAACAACTGAGCCCTGCTGAAAAAAAATTAGCATGGATTCTACAAAGGTAAACTGTGCTTCATCGAAGTTTTAGAGTTTTGTTTAAAGTGCCAGTGGGTAATGGAAGTAATCCTATCAACACTATAGTTCCTCATCAAAGGGTGTATTTAATGGGAATGAGGTGGGAGTAGGAATAAATGATCAATTTTTTTCAACTGGAGTCCTTCAAGGATCTGAATTAAGATCAATGCTGATTTAGCTTGTTCTTAAATTATCTTTATTTAGTAGTAGAGCAGGGAACAGACTAAATTTTCAGATATGTGGTGGATAAAAACTAAAAATGACTTGAGAACAGTTCCTGAAGGATTTTTTTAAACTTCGCGAGTGGTTAACTAAGAGGTAATTACTGTTAGATATAAAGTGATGTACATTGGACAAGCCGCACCACCTCTATGCAAATTTCACATAACCTATGTGAACTAAACAGAAAAAAAACATATGGGCTCTAGTTCAAGGGAGATGTGCAGGAGCTGTGAAAAGGGCAAATTCCATGGTAAGAATCAGTGGGAAATGAACTGAAATTCATTTCAACATTTTAATAATCTTATGTGGCTCAGCCACATATTGAATATCATAGACCATTCTAGTTGCACTTTTAAAATGCAGAGAAAAAGCTTTAAAAACCACAATGATCCGGGGACTCAAATGTTGTCTTTATGATGAAAGGCTAGAATATTTAAGATTATTTAGAGAAATGACAATGACAAAGCACATGACCAAAGTACATAAAATCATGCTTGGCATAAGGGCCAGAGGTTTCTCCGCCCGCTTTCAAACATTAGCTCTATGGATTCGTCTATACTGTATATGAATGCCCAACAATTCGTTGTGAGGACAAGTTTTCCACTCCCTCACATTGGGGGGCAAGCTGTTCCAGCTCGTTAGGAGTGTTTTCCAATTAACATGGTAAAAGACTTCTACGCACAGAAGAAATTCATTCAAAATCAGCAGTCTGCTGAGCTCTGGTTGGATTATTGCAGGGCCACCCTCTCTATCTGGCTATTGTGCTCCATGGTGTCAAAGGAATTTCTCTTGCACTGTAGCAGCCAATGAGATAGCTCTTGTTGTGTACATCATGTGCAATTCGGATCAAGAAAATATTGGTCTTGTGAATGACCAAGTGCAGTTCTTCTATGGAGCTGGTATTCCCTATTGTAAGCTCTTTACATATGTAAAGCAGCAGTTATAAGAGAAAAAGTCAATTGTTTTTGACTTTTCCAGACAATCCCCTGGTTTTATTGAATGGGACATTTGTTTGTTTGTTTACAAATCTATAAAAAGCTGCATTCATTTCTGTGGTACCTCAAGTGTTCATAGGTGGTCTGGAAAGCTACAGCCCCCACCTCGTCACTGCCTGTTCAGTGAGGTAACTTAAAAACAGCTGCTGCACCTCCCACGCACTGATTTCAGCCTCTCTTGCCCTCTCCACGTCATCCTCCTTTGCCTGCCAGCTTCTCTATCCCTCACGGCTAAGCAATTGTCCTGAAAGGAACCCTTCCTGTGAAAGCAGCAATAACAGTCTCATTCCAGAGCTGTGGTAACAGGTAGGCTTGTGGATCCATAGTTATTTTTAAATGACATTGTTTCTTCCCATCTCAAAGATGGAAGGAAAGCATCAACATGGCTGTTGGGAAGAGCCCTGTGATTGGCAATCTGACATCACTCTTCATAGGCTCCTTCCCCCCTTGCTGAGTAGAGCAGCGTGCCTCTTCCTGCCTGAATGCACTGGCCTCATTTCATCTTCAGCTGTTGCTATTTTAAGCTAAGCTGGAAGCAAATGGTTCACTGGCAGCTCAGCTGCAAGATTCGAGAGTTTTTTCTCAGATTGGCAGTCCTGCAGCAGCCAAACAATTTCTGTAATACGGTTTGTTTTTCTCAGCCTCAAGATGCACAAGGTTGTGCTTCAGAGCACATGCCAGCCCAAATGTATACGTTCATCAAACAAGTTATAAAAATGAAGCATAAAAAACCCCCATCATCAGCATGTGATGCTGAGATAAATTAATATCACTGCCTTTTATAGTATGCACAAAGGATGGGATACAGATTTTCACACGTATTGTGTTAATGTTACTGCACAACTGATATATGCAAAAGCACTTGTTCTTGCACAAAAGCATTCCCATTGCTGCACACCATGGTTATAGGTCCTCATCCAAAGCATGAGATATCCTGTCATGCAAAATTATTGGAATGCCATTGCATTTTTTTCCTGCTCTTCCTAACAGGTCCTCATCCCAAAATAAGAATGCAGCCTAAAATCATAACATAGACAACCTTCAGTTTTGGGGGAATTAAATTAACAAAAGATCTTACATCAATATCAAATATCACTCAGATCTATTGGGGGTCAGCTATGTTTTTTTTCTACGGTAGTTTTGAAATTCGTCTGCCCCTAGATTGATTCTTAATAGCTCTTATAGCCACCTGAAGGGTACAGGATACCTACCTTCACATCAGTGGGAAAGTCTTCTTTCTTGACCAGTCCTGTGGCAGCTGCAATATTGCCAGCTCCTGAGAAGACAGCTCCACCCAGCTGTGATGCCTGCTCCTTTGTCTTCTCAGCAACTAAGAAAACCAGAAGACAGAAAGAAAAAAGCTCTAAGTCTTATGAGACCATACATTTAGCTCATTATACTGGATGCACAATGTGTGGCCTTTCACAATTTGGCTTAAGAAAGATGTTGACTTGTAATATAATTTGGCAGTACTATAGAAATGTACAACTACAATACAATGATACAGTCTATTCATCATAGATGGATAGAAGCAGAAGCATATGTATAAGGCCATGGAAGAAAAGCTATCACTATTAAGACCTTCCTGCAGCACATATGTCTTTTCTGGACTCTAGGCTGCTTCAGTGTACACGCCGTCCTGTTTTAAGCAAGCCATTTATTTTGCTCTCCAGTTCAAGTCCACTTGGTCTGTTAGCAGGAAGGCAGGATGTCTCAAGTGAAAACTTTGTCCAAAGGGAGTTAAATTTGGGGTGGTGGTGTAGTTTTGGGTTAGGTGAATGGGGTTTGGTTTTGGGTTTTTTTGCATTTTTGGAATTATAAAATGTGCTATAAAATGAGTGCCTGAAGATTTGGTGTAATTTAAAGCAGCTATTCCATCTCTTAAAATTCCTGAAATTTCCCCTCAAAAATCTATCCTAAGTCTGCCCAATTTGAAACAAATCCTTTGACGTGAAATATTAAGCCTGGGTTGTCTGTCAAGCCGAATCAAGCTGCACACTCACTGTATCTTAGCCAGTCCTTTTAGCCAGTTCTGCCAAGAGGTGAGAAGTAGATGGAACACTTTGTCCAGCTTCAGTTATGGAAAAGATTTTAACAATATCACTGTTTTATTGGCTTGTCAATTTTTTAATACAACTGCCCAGGATTAAAGTTGAGGGAGAAGAGAAATAGCAATAAACATTACCTGAGGCCACACCTTGCACCACACCTTCCCGAGTTTTACTTCCTAAAGAGACAGAAAGGATGAACAGTTAAAATTAGACAAGTGAATGGCATTTCTCTGGAAATAATGATAAGCAATTTATTTTATTTACTATCTTCAGGAAATAGTTTTCCTTTTAAAGAAAGCATCACATTTATCCAGTTCCTGGAAGAGTAGCGGTATTAGTTTTGTACAGCGAAACACAAATCTTGTAGCACTTATAGCAAATATATTAAATCCAATTTGCATTTCATCCATTCTATGCATACTAGAGTGCCTATTCAAGTTACCTTCTCAAGGAAACATGGAAAGGAATTTGGTATCCCAGTCCTTCAGGCAGAGACCAGAGGGAAGAGATTTCAGATTAAATATGTCTGGCCAACACCCCCCCCCCCCATTTTATAAATTGGATAACTAGTATCTATCAATCAATGAACCTATGCATGCAAAAATTCCCTCAAATATAGAAGCTGTCAGTTGCTTCTTTGTGGACTGCAACTATTCCAAGCAGCCAATTAGGACAACCATTCCTTTGTGGACAATTTATCACTGCATTTGGAAGCAGGTACTTAAAAGTGTGCATTACATTATGAAAGTGTTACATCTAAATGGGGGATAGTGAAAAAAGGTGAGACAAGGGCAGCATAAGGCCTTGAGTTATATGAAAAAGTTAGAGTTAAGGATGAAAGAAAGAGTTGCTCAATTCCTCTGTGCTTCTGGATAATCTAAGGCAATGTTTCCCAAGCTTGGCAACTCTCCTATGTGTGAACCTTAACTCCCAGAATTTCCCAGCCAACCTCTCTTCCTACTACAAATGGATTGCCGGAACCTGGGGCTTCAAAGCTATAGTACTAGTCTGCTTGAGTGTCCGGTTGAATTCAATGGCACTTCTAGCACCTTAAGACCCACTTATATTCCCACAGCTTGCTTATGTTGCCATTTTGCTCCATCCCCATGTGACTCTTTAACCAAGATTTATCATGGTTTATTGTGTCCAAGCCTAAAACAACAATTGCATTGTATTTGTGAAAACTGAGATTTATTTATACGCCATCCATCTTGTCTGAGGGCAACATACTCAAGGTCTGGATAACATATAAGCCATAATATTGGTTTTAAATTTGTGTGTGTCAGATGAGAAAAGGGTAAAGTAGGGTTGCTAATTATGCTTGCTAGCCAATTTTGTTTTAGTTTTAGAGTGTCATGGTAAGTTACTGTAAAAACACACTCATTGGCTATTATGAAATGAGGTAGGATGAGAGGGTATGAGGTGTTCTAACAGCACAGTTACCAGTATTTTGTTTCATAAATTAACAAAAGCTAAAATTCAAACAATAAGATCATTAAGATAATTTAGGTTATGCCATTTCAAACTTCTTTACACAGATTTTTCACTTTTAATCTTAGCATATGAGAGGGCTACATCAGAGCATGTTTTCCTCCAGGCATCTAGTTCTTTGCATGAAGCAGAATTACCATGAATGCTGTAAAGAAAATCCTCTCACCTGCCTCAGTCTGCAATATAAAATAGTTCAATCCAAATACAGAATTGCCCTCTCAGCAACAGTTATACAGGCACTGACCAAATTCTCTCTTCAGTAGCAAAATTCATTTTTTTCAAAACAAACATACAAAAAGAGCTAAGTCAGTTGGCATCTTCAGTGCTTTAGGAGTTGTATCACCGTGAATCATCATTTTAGAATTGATGCAACTGCACCTGTTGAATGTGGGTCTTTTTCCCCCCAAATGTTTTTTTATTTTTTTTATTCTCTTACATACCATTTTAAGTACACATTCACAAGATTGTTATTCTTCCTTACATTTATAATTATTATACATTTATTATTTGATTTAATAAGTTATAATATACAGTTTGGGCTGCTTTATTTACCATCCTTTCCTCCTGTTGTAACATCATCTTGTTTTTCCTTTCCTTTCTTTTCTCCCTCTCTCCCTTCTCTACTTTCTTCCTACCTCCTCTCCTTCCCCTTCCTTCTTCCCTTCCCTTTCTCCTCCTCTTCCTCTTCCTGTCCTTCTTTCTTCCCTTCCATCTCATCTCTTTCTTCTTTCCCCCGTCTTCCTTTCATTCTCTCCTCCTCTCTCCCTTTCTTTGTCTCTTGTTGTTGGTGTATATTTCAAAACTCAGTGCTTATTTCTTTGGGATGGTATTTCTGCCAACCCAGATATAATTTAGTATCATTTCCTATTCCCTTACCTACACTAATCTACCCTAGTTATGTTTCCCCCCACTTTAAGTCTCGCTCTTGAATATATACTTATATATTTAATATTTTCTTTTCTGTTTTCCCCTTCTTCCTCCCCTTTTCCATTTAATAGTGCATCGTCTGGGTACTTTATCTTCTTCCTACTTTATTTCTAGCTTGCTTTCTCTACCAAATCATAAAATCTTCCCCATGACTTGAAGTACTCCGATTCCTCTTTATCCTTTATTTTTATTGTCAACCTATATTCATCTCTGCACAATCTAATATCTTTTTTATTATCTCTTTGTCTGTTGGTAGCTTATTTAATTTCCAATTTTGTGCAAATACAATTACTGCTGCTGTAGTTACATGTATAATCAAATAATATCCTCTTTCTTGAGTTTAGCCATTTGTCTGAAATGGTATAAGGTTTCCTGCCTACGCGGGGGGTTGGACTAGAAGACCTCCAAGGTCCCTTCCAACCCTGCTATTGTACTCTTGTACTCTTGCTTCTCTGTGATAATACCTAGTAGAAATATCTCTGGTCTAAATTCTATTTCTTGTTATAACATTTTCTTTAACCATACTCTTATTTTAGTCCAATATTTCCTTGCTTCTGCACATGCCCATGATTTTTGACAATATGATCCTACCGCTTGTTAACATTTCCAAAATTTCACTCACTTATCTTTAAACAGCTTTGCTAATTTTCCCAGTGACATGTACCAACAGTAAAACATTTTGTATAAGTTTTCTTTGTAAACTGTTGACATGGTTAATTTATAATTCCTTTCCCATAGTTATTGCCACTTTTCTAGTTCAATTGTGTGGCCAAAATTCTTTGCCCAAGTTAACATTGTATCTTTAATCACTTCTTCTAGCATAGTTCTTAAAAGGTAGCTATATAGTTTCTTTATTATTCTTTCTTCCATTCCCATAAATATCTTATTCCGAACTTTCTAAATTAAAGCCATACTTCCTTTTATCTTTTTCATATCTTGATTATATTTGCAATTGTGAAAACCATCCTATATCAATCCCTTGATTTTCTAATTCTTGTTTTTTGTTTTAGTTCCTCTCCCCTTTCTGTTAAGATATCTTTATATCTAATAATATTTTTCAAACTACTAATATTTGGATGTGTCAATGCTTCCACTGTTGAAAGCCACATTGGTATTCTAAATAATGTTTCTCTTTCACTCTTTCCCATATTATTATTCCTTACATAATTCTTTGAAAATAGCCACGTGCCCTACTTTTATCATACCACAAAAAAGCCAGTTGCAGATCATGATCCTCCAATATCAATAATCTTGTATTTCTCAGTAAAATTCATTCTTTCATCCAAGCTTGTGCCACTGCTTGACAGTACAATTCCCAGTTTGGTAATCCAAATCCACCTTGAATCATTGTATCTTGCAACATTTTTATATTAATTTTTGCTTTTTCCTCCCTGCCATATATATTTCCTCACTATTTTATTTATACTTTCAAAGATTTTTTTTTTCTAATTTTATCGGTATTGTTTGGAATAGATAGTATAGCAATTTTGGTAATACATTCATCTTTACTACTGCTATTCTTCCCATTAATGATAATTGTAGGTTTTTCCATCTTTCCAGATCTATTTCTATTTGTTTTCTCACCTTATAAATAGTTGTCCTCTTTTAGTGTTACACATCTTGATGGCAATTGAATACCCAGATATTTCACGTTTTTCACCACCTGTATGTCCAGTTTCCCCATCAACTCTTTTCTGTTTTTCTGTCATATTTTTCACCAGAAGTTTTGTTTTATCATTATTAATCTTCAAGCCCGCTACTTCTCCATATTCTTCTATTATTTTAACTAGTTTTGGCCCTGTGTCTATTGGATCCTCCATAATAAACACTAAATCATCCACAAACGCTTATAATTTATATTCTTTCTGTTAAGAAACATACCTTTTATCTCTTTATTTTGTCATATTTCTCTATTCAAAATCTCTACTGTCAGTATATATACCGTATATTCCGGCGTATAAGACGACATTTGAAACCCAAAAAAGTCAACCGAAAATTGGGGGTCGTCTTATA
>JAPKID020001063.1:0-15677 GCA_026931265.2 Tropidonophis doriae | reverse complement strand
TGTATATTTTAATATTTTCCTTGTACGCCGCCCCGAGTCCCTTGTGGAGATGGGGCGGGATATAAATTTAATAAATTATAAATTATAATTAAGAGCATTCCTTTTTGTATGTGTCATCCAGCACTGCCTGAATTTTTCTATCACCGTCGCATTTCTTATCGTTTAGTCCTGTGCTGCTTTTTTTTGTCCTTGCATGAATAGTGAGTCCAGAAATTGTAAATGGGGAAGGGGCAATGCAGTGTTCATGCTTTGTTGGGCAGTTCTTCTCCTGAGGTGCCTTTGGGTGATCATTGGAGCCTTTGGTCTTAGATCAGGACTCCTGCAATTTGCTACTGAAATGAAACTGCTCTTGGTGCCTCATTAAAATCTCCATTCTCTCTCATCTCTAAGTGTTCAGTCTCATTGTGCTTTGCTAAGGGAGAGCCTAAGGTTGTCCATTGAAATAACAGTCGACCTTGATTTAAAAGACAAAAAAACAAAGAGGGCAAAGCAACAAAAATTCTCCTCATTCAGCCATGCCTTTTATCTTGCCTATTAGGTGTTTCCTGCAATCGACTGGGGCAGCATTCATGTCTCCGCTGTAAGGTACAAGCAAAAACATTTCCAAGTAAATGTATCGCATTTCGTATTCACATGCTTTCAACCTGCTGGCAGCTCTCATCATTCATTTTCCACAATACATTAAAAATGCTTTGTGGTGGTGTGTGTTTTTTTTAATGGTCTGTGTCCTGTTTCTATTATACTTTGATTAACTTTCATGCTGTGATTTTAATGTGATGCTGAAATTTTCCCTCCAGTCACCATAAAACACCCGCACCTGCCCTGGATTATTGTTCGGGCTACCATCTGCTGGTTTCCTTTCATTCAAAGCATTGTAGGTTTTCATATCAACCATTTCTGCACCAGTTGCTTATAAATGGTATTGCTAAAATCAGACCTCATTATGTTGCATCTCCTCCATTTTTTACACCTGCTGGTACTACCTTTTAGGGAATTCTGGTAAATGAATTGTTTCATTGTCTTCAGGCACCCATACTGCTTTGAAGTCTCCAGCTATTTAAAAGTGATCAGATTTTCTGCAGGGTGGTTGACTTTGTAGTCTCAGCATTTGTTAATAGTGGCAGAATGAATATACAGGACATCAGTATTTAGATATGTGCAGTCATTTGATGGGAAAACGGTATCACTTGATTTTATTTTGTGTTTTTAGTGTTACAGAATGTCATTTTATTTATGCAAAAAATCAGTTGTTGCAATTGATAGTGTAATGCAATTGATAATCCTATACTTTGTCATACTTAATCTTTAACTTACTACTGTAATTGATTCTAAAATTATGGTTATAAATCATTGTGATTATAAGTTGCAAGACGTGACCAGACCTATTTTTTTTGTGGTATTCGTTAAGTGAATCTCTTGGTTAAGTGATTTCCCCCCAAATGGGTGCGTTTGTTGAAACCAGAAATGGACACTGGGAACTGTCCAAAAACATTGCAAATTGCAGTCACATGACTATGGGACAATGCAAACAGCCATAAAAGTGAGCTGGTTGCTAGGCACCCAAAATCACATGATCATAGGAAGAGTAAGGCCATTATAACTTCAAACGGTCATTAAGGAACTGGTAATAGGTCAAGGATTACGCATATCTCCTATCTTTACCTCCTCCGATTGGGGTGACACTACACAGTCAAAGTTGGTTCACAATCTGAGGATTCTTCTGGACTCTGCCTTCTGCCTGAAGAGCAGTAATAGCCACCCTGGCCAGGAGACCATTTGCATAAATATGACTTGTACACTAATTGTGCCCTTTCCTAGTTTGAGGGGCACTGTTCATGGTCTTTCCTTGTCTTTTGTCATCTTCCAATTGTAATGTGCTCTACATGGGGCCTGTCCTTAAAGAGCATTCAGAAGCTTCAGCTATTTCATGATGAAACAGCATGGGGCAGTATTGGGCAGATCATGATTTACCTCTGTAACACCACTGCTGTGTGGCTCTCACAAGGCTCCCAGGTGTTCGTTATCACCTTTCAAGCCTACCTGGTATGTGGCAGCTTTTTTGCAACATTGCCTCTGCACAATTGTTTCTACTTATCTCATTAGATCCAGCAGGTTTGGCAAATCCTCTCAGTAAAAGAGTATTACCCAATGGGGTCTTGGAAGCATGTCTTCTTTGCCATGGTGCTTGCCTTATGGGACAGCCTCCCTGCACAGATAACGAAGGCCCTGACCTCGTGACCTTTAGGAGAAAAAATAAAGACTTGAGGGATATTAATGGATAGTTATTTAGGGATGTGGGATTTATTGGGAGCTTCCTTTCAAAAGTTTTTACTTTCATTGGTCACCCAAACACTCATTTTTTACTGAAATATAAATTATACCTACAGGCGTGCTTCTGTGATGATCATACACGCAGCAAGGTTTTCAAACATGAAAAGGGAAGAGAGCCTCCGTGTCCAAAGTGTGGGCATGAAACACAACAAACCAAGGACCTGAGCATGTCAAGTAAGTTTGCCTTCCAAGATTTGTACTTGTCACACCCAATAGAATGGAAGAAATGATCTACTTAAGATTTGGCTGAGATAACAGAGCGGGTAGCATTGTACAGTCAACTGATTAGGAATGCTTATTCTGAATCTAAAGGTCGTTTTTGCCTTTAGTGGAAGCTTTTGTCATACTCTTACAAACTCATAGTCTGTTGCAATACAAGTAGCCCTGGTTTAATGACCCTTCAGTGGCTGTTCAAACTTACAACTGTACTGAATTAGTGGTAGTTACAACCAGTCCTCATATTTAAGACCATCGCAGCAATCCTGCAATCACATGGTCATCATTTGCAACCTTCTCTGCTGGCTGCCAACAAGCAAACATAATGGGGAAGGCAGCAAAAAGGTTGCAAGTTGAGAGTATGTGAGGTCCTTGGCTATTGATGGATTGTTGCTAAATGGCACATTCACAATAATCTTTTGATTTAGAACTACTCAGTGGTGGGTTCCGGGTGGTATGGCCCAGTACAGGCGTACCACTGGTTGCTGGAAGCAGCGGCCACCATATCAGAACGGTGGCTCTTTGGGCCCGCCTGCCTGCCTGCCCACGTTCCTTAGTGCTTTTTGAGGGAAACGGGCCAATTATGCATGTATGCACAGCGCCTGCACAACCTCCCCCGAGCAGCTGGAGCATCACAGGGTGGTGGTGTGCACACAGCGCACATGCCTGAGGTGGATGCTCGGCCTTGTCGCAGCATACCAGTTGCGACAGGATCCGGAACCCACCACTGGGGCTACTGAGTCCATATTGAGGGAATTTCCAGGCTCAATTAGCATCATTAAGCAAGGACAACCAAGGACATCAGTTCTTTAGTTCAACCTTTGCAACTTTAAGTCTGAAGGAGTTCAACTTACAGACTTTTCCAGCCAAACCCTAACCCTCCAGCAAAGCTGGCTGGAGAAGTCTGGGAGCTGAAGTCCTTCAGATTTAAAGTTGCAAAGGTTGGAGACCCCTGCATTATTCAGTGTAGTGTCAAAGAACAGTGTATTTATTTCAATTTATATGACCGCTTCTGTCAAATACATAGTTCTGAAAGGCTTACAATAATTTTTTAAAACCTATATTAAAAAATAAAATGTTTTTATGCTGAGAAAATTAGCTGGTTTGGGGGGATGTGGCATAAGAAAGCCTAAGTATTACAGCTTTTTTATATAGCATTCACCATGCAAAATGTGTTACATAAATTAAGATTGAAATTATGTCTTCACCAGAGACTGCTAGCACTTTTGTCCAGAAAAAACATTAAAGCAGGTTTGTCCACATTTGTAAACCTGAACTTTGGAAAATGAGTTGGTTAAACTCTAAATTGACAACTGCAGGCACTTCGTTGGCCGAGGAAAGGATCCTCTTTATAGCTTTGGTAGTTGGTGGAAGAAATAACCCAGATTGGGTTACTGGTAACAAGGCTGTGCAGAGCTTTTGAGTTCTAAGGAAAATGATGTTTAGGAGCCCATATGAGCATGCATGGGTGACTCCTTATCCTTAAATGTTTCCAGGAAAAGACTCAACTGCTTTTAAAAAAAACTGCTGAATGGTACATGATCATGTGCATGCCACAGCATCTTTTTTTCTTTGGATTCCAAAGTCCTGCATAGTTCTAATTAATGCACATTTCTGATTCAGGTGTGCAGGTTTGGGCAACAAATCCAATTTTAAAGTACAAACTGGATAAGGATCTGTATTATATTGTATCCTTGGCTGCAGTATGTGTTTGTATGTCTGTATGTAATATCAAAGGCAAACTTTGTATTGAAATTAGGGCCTAATATTTTACAAGTAGTTCTATCTTAACAATTCTTTACAAACAAGATAAGGAGGGCATAGAGATCATGGTTTCTGGAATTCTTTCCCACAGTTTAATAATAGCGCTGTTGTGGGCTGCAGAGCCAGGAGGAAGGGGAGGTTCAAAGAGAAGACTCAGAACTGAGCAGTCAGCAATCTTCCTACACACTGCCCTACTGCTTCTCCCATAAGAGCACATTTTGGAAATTTTTCTAAAATATTTTTCCCAGCAGCTTCTGGCCAGACCCAGCCTATTTTTAAAACTTTGTCTGATTTTTCTAACCATATCAAATTTGATCCCAATCTGTTCAATTTTCAGAATTTTCCCGCTGACAGAGTCCAGGGTCTCTTTACAGTAATTCTTCCCAAAATTCCATTATATTGGAAAAATGATCCGATTTGGAATTTTTATTCTGCTTTACTAATATAAACAGAAGCCACCAAGTCCAAATGAAGCCTCCATCCTATTCCCTGTCATCCTGATCTTTCTGAACTCTGCCTAATAATTTAAAATACAATCAGTCTTGTACACCAGGGATTGTCTGTCTAGTTGGCTCTGATAATCCAATCTATTCTAAAAACTGAATAGTTGGATGGAGGGTTCTAAAGCCAATGTTCATTTGCGCATGCATGCCCATCACAATGTAACTTAACCTTTGAACATTTACTTACATGATAACTTGCTTCTGTTGAATAGAACTGAGTGTGTATACATTTGGCAACATATTCAGTGATGATTAGATCATTTGGTGATTATACATATAGATTATCGGTTCTACTAAGTCATAGAAATGCAAATATCTGTCTTGTGATGGTATGTGGAAATAAAAGGCAGCTTAATCTGTAGAAGAAATGGGGGTCATGGCAAACATCTCAGAAGGGACACTTCCTAGTTTCTTGGGTTGTAAAAGCAAGAGAAGAACTGTACTTCCAGACTTGCAAGATTCTGTTAATGTAATCTCACAATTAGTTCATCTGGATGTGCTTCCGGTCTGATCTACCTAATAATATTATTTAGCATCAAAGTATATTACTACTATTAATAGTACTATTGAAGTAATATTACAAACGAAGCACATTAACATAATCAAATGCTATCTGTCCAATTTGCTTAAACTTTACCTCCCATTTGTTGACACACTGGTTAAATCTTCCTTTCTTCACTCTTCTAGAAAACAATAATTATCATTGTGATAATAGTAGTCTTGCTGGGAATTATAGCTCTCATTATTGGACTTTCAGTCGGACTGAGATAAAAGTAAGCAACTGGGTTTCTGGCACTGAACCGTAAGTAGCCCGGGAAGTGGAATTATTATTTCAGTTCTTGACTGCTTTTTCAGGATTAGTTTAATCTGTCACTGCCAGTGAAATTTTTTAATGTTCTCCTCTCGGTTTGAAAATCATAATATTTGGGTCAGGGTTGATTGGTTTATTTAATCACAGTACCCAAATGTATCCCTTGGTTTATAAAAAGAACTGCATATGGATCTTTCTACAACATGTGGGACAAGGGTCTGAGTCCAGTTTTCACTTTTACATATGTTTCTGAGTTTTGGCTTCCCAGCACTGGAAAGTGATAGAAAATAACCAGCTTCATGAGTCAAACTAAGCCACAGTATGATTTGTGTGGTTTCAGTTTAGTACCACATGCCCTTTCTGCCATTGTTCTTTTAACCAACAATGGCTCAAGTTCATTATACATGAACTAGGTCACCATGGCTTAGTCAACTACTCTTAAAATAAACCTTGCAAATGTTTGATAGTCTGGAGAAGTTTGGTTTTTTTCACAAAGGTGATGCATACTTTCTGAATAGGAATCTATTATATGTTTCTTCAAAGAAATAAATTGTATTTGAAAATGGTATTAACAGCACTACTTGGTCCTCTGTTAAAAAAAAAATTATAAGGCCATGTAATTGTAGAATTGTAAATGTAGATATTAGTTGAGTTTTATGTTTGGTTGATCTGTGAAATTTTCCCATGATAATATAGGTCCCTGATAACAGATCAGCTATTTTTTCTCATATTAGCCTCCTCAGTTCCCCTCACCATTGTTCTCTGAGCACCTCACTCAGACTGAAGCTTTTGTTATACCTCAAAGTGTTGGTCTCCCATTGCCTTTTTGTAGACTGAAGCTTCAGGGCTAATAAGGATGGCCATCATGGGAAAGAAAATAGAATGTTAATTTATTGAGCATACTGAAAGCCAGGTAACGGGATGATTCCTTCCATGGTCTACCAGTCTATAGGACTTTATATTGATATATGACTAAAATAAAGTGGGCCGCCCTTTCCTTTTTGAGACCTAACTTTTCCCACTTTGTTCCTTTCCATCTTCCAGACATTCCCAAGTTCCTTCTAAGCCAGTAGCAAGATTTCCCTTCCTGAACCTCAATGCCATGGTTTGTGCTTTCCTTCCCTACCCTGCTTGGATGAAGTATGAATGGTGCTCTGCAGGATGAGTGCACTTGCACCCCTGCTTCCTGTGAGAGCCAGACTGATCCAGTTCCATAACCTGAAGACCCTAATGTACCTTCCTACAACCAGATCATCCAGAAATCTCATGGCATTCCAGAGAGGAGCTCCTATCTGATCTACTCCTTATCCATTCCTCCTTTCCTTCCTGATTTACCTGCTGGCTTCAATTCAAGTATTTCTTCTGGAATCATCAACAACACAGTGGAAATGAACCTTCGTGGAATTTGGGGAGCCTTATTGCCTACCCCACTGCTTTGATTTAACCCTTTCAAAAACATTGTACAATTATTGGAGATGTCAAGACAATGATATTTTCAAACAGTCCATTTAGAACTAAGACTTAAACCATAACTCCTAATATTTACCCCATTTTACACTCCACAGGCTGGAGCAGGTTTTGTATTTTTTACAGAAAACATGATATGATAGCCCAGAGGGAGTCCTTCGATCCACATCAAGTGAGGGAATGGTACCTATGAACATGACAAATGAGTCTGCAGACAGTTATTATTATTGGAAGACACAATGGATTTAGGCAAACTTGAGGCACTTCAGTTGGTGTTCAGTGCATGTTTTAAATCAGACCAATATCTGTGTTTTGCATTAGAGCTGGACTATTAGCACACACACGCTGGAAGCCTGAGTTGCTTGTGTTTTATTAACCACTCAGCTCAATTTTTTTGGTATAGCCATAGATATTCAATATTTTGGGAACATAGAACAGGTCTAAGTAAGAAGGAAGACCTGTCTTCAAATAATCATTAGCAAAGACACTCCTTGATATATGTGTTACTTCGTATTGGACACTCCTTTCACTTTTGAAAAGCAATTATATTTCCAATGTGCTGTAAGCAGTGGTATATTCAAAGTGTTTTGAGTTTGAAATAACCCAGTTTTGAGCAGTTGCTCTGAGTGCACAAAAAATTTTTGACCTTGGAACCAAAAAATGAATATGCCACCTTGAGGTAGGATCACTTCCAGTACACTTGAAACAGTCCATTTTAACCCCACGTTTTGTACAGCTCTATTTGCAAAGTTTATTTTCTTTCAAATCAAATACTGAAGGCACAATTGTATCTCATCTCTTTATCGATATATATAATTGTTTTAATGGTCTATCTTTTTGAGGACATGAAGATTAGGGAAATTGAGGGCTGGGAGGGTTCTTTCTATTTTAATATTTTAAATTTTGTGCTGACGGTTTCTGGTTGATAAATGTTGCGCCAATCCCTGAGCTTGCTGTTTGTAACCTGACCAAGGTTTATAGGGCAGAAAAAGTGGTCTGGGGAAAAACATTGGGTTTAGTAGATGTGGCATGGCAGCTGAGACCCATTTCATCGAACATCTAATCTGTTCATAGAATATATTTTATTGCTTGGTAAAAGCCTTCTGTTTTGTTAAAGATGAAAGAGAAAGCAGCTTTCTCATATGAATATGGTTATAGCATTAATGCTTTTCTGATAGAAATCCCAACTTTTTTTTAACTTTTGTTTTTGTATATAAGAACATTTTGCTGTGATTAACAACTTGTATGCCCTTTGGCCTGCTCAGCTGCACCTGTTCCATTCCTACAGTGGCATAACTCACAGAAATGGAAAGATTTGTGTATTGCTTCAAAAATGTGTGAATATTTTTAGTTGAGGGGGTTACATTTTTTGTTTATTTAGAGAAGCTAGTTATATCACCAGAAGAGTGCCAGATTTTTCCCTGGGGGAAAAATTGTTATTGCCTTCAAAATCAGTATATTTGCTGCATGGAAATCTACCTCAAGAGGCTGAATCAACCAAATTCTCTGCTTACCTGATCTTTGATGTTGGGCTGTAGACGACTCATTTTATGGCAGATTTTGGGACTCTGGCAGTAGTGTTTTATACAGATTTAGAGATCAGCAGCATATTCGAATTCTATGGAGATTATTTACTTTATAATTATATAAAACATAACAGTCCTTTGATTGGAACCAAAGAGAAAGTGATTCCCATTTTGTCTGGGGAAGAGATGACTACCTACTAATTCCTAGCAAAATCTATCAACCTCTCCACTAGTTCCACCGTTTAGATTAGTTTGTCTAGCCATGGATAAACAATGTAACACTTTCAAGGGTACATAGACAGAGCTAAGAAAGTGTGGTGGTCTCTCTTGGCTTTGATGTCTGCAACTTGTAAATGGGAGTGGCAGTGAAAGAACCATTTATGAAAACTATCTGTAAAGATGAAAAACTGCACTTCAACATAGTAAGCTGCCTATGGACAGCGGAGATTCTAGGAAATTGTTTTTGATGAAACTTTTTAAAGAAATGATGACGCTTAAGAATAAATGAATTATTGGAACATCGGTCTGAAATGTTTGCGTCTGTCCACTGAACTCCTGAAGTAGTGGGTATAACTATACAATTAATTTTGAGGAACATGTACTTCCTTTGGCCTGTATCATGTTTGCCATATGGTTGTAGCATCTGTAGGAAGGTGTGGTAAGAATGGTTCTATGAACATGGAAGTACTCTCCCTATTTATTTTTAGGACACCAACCTTAGCTGAATATTTTCCTTTCATTGCTAGTAATTATATGGAGATGTCCTGGTAAATGAATGCACAACTAGAAATGGACTTTTGGATAATACCCTTTCCATTTAAAACAACTATGAATTGTACAAGTTCCCAACATGAACAGGGCCCAACAGTATTATATAAAAAGAACTTAGGGGACAAAAACTCAATGAAGAGAATTTTGCAATATAATCTGAGTCTGTGAAAGAATAGTTTGTATCTTCTTCAACTCCTCTGTGCTGTGTCTCAACCTTCCTACTGTATAGTCTAGAACCATAGTTACAGGTAGTTCTCTACTTACAACCATTTGTTTAGTGACTGGTCAAAGTTACAATGGCACTGAAAAGTGATTTGCAACCAGATCTCACATGTACAACCATCGCAGCATTCTCACAATCACATGATCAAAATCTGGATGCTTGTCAACTGGCTTGTACTTACGACAGTTGTAGAGTCCCAGGATCACACAAAGGCCAATTGTGACCTTCCCAGAGAGGAGCTGACCAGCGAAGCCAATGGGGAAAGCTGGATTCACTTAACGAAGAACATGAATCACTTAACAAGTACAATGATTTGCCTGACCACTATAGAAAAAAAGGTTATAAATGTGAGTCATTTAAAAACCACCTTGTTTAGCAATGGAAATTCTGGTCCCAATAGTGGCTGTAGGTTGACGACTTACCTGTACTATGTGAACTCATATAAAATAAGCCCTGTTCTTCCACCAATTCTACCAACTCCATGTTTATTAATATATCTGGGTATTTTTCCTCTTGCTGAGCAGAAGAAGATAATGATTATGTTATGCTGCATCATCCTCATCATTATCCTGGCTTCTACTCTTGGGAGCTTCTTTATGTGAACACTCATTCCTTGCTCTTTGCCATTTGTCTCAGGTAAGTTGTATGCGAATATAACAGCTTAGTGTTATCACCTTAACCAGGGCAATTGGGATCCTCCAAATTATGGTTGTTTGGGGCTGTATTTCTATTTTCCACCTACACTAGCGCATGCCTAGATGTGGTGAAAATGCTTAACCTGATACTTCTCAGTAACAAATTGTTTACAGAAAAATAGCCATCTACTTAAATAAGCTTATGCAATCTAGGTAGTGAGGTTAAATATCATATTCTTAAACTTAAACAAATGAAAAGATAAAAGATATCTTATTCTAATTAGCAGGAGGCAAACTGTAAGAGTAATAACTTCAAGGATCTTTTTTTGTTAATATGCTCAGACACCACTTACGATCACTATCTTTTCATTTTTCTTCTCTTTCCTTTCAGGATGGATCTGTAAGATGAATTTGGCCTTTCAGGTTTCCCCACTCCTTTACCTCATGTTCTTTCAGTTTTGGAGATGTCAATGATTAACCTTATCAAAACATCTTAGTTGATACAAAGAGGGGAAGAAGGAGCCAGAATAGAGCAATGCTTAGAAGCTTCAGCTTGGAAGGGGGAAGTGAATGTTAGAACATAAGGGTCCTTTTTTTTATAACAACTACCAAAAGCCAACCAACCTAAATCTTAATTGATTGGTCAACACCAATGCTTAGGTTTTTATGGGACATCATTACCAGTTATGCTGGCTCCTTCTGCCCAGTGTAAACTTTTTGGCATTGAAACCCAATTCTTGGGAGACATTTTAAATGATTCTTATGGAAGAGGACAACAAGCTACATATTCCCCTGCCTTATCTTTGCTGTCAAAATCTATATGCACCTCCTTGCTGTTAAATGTGAGGTGTTTTCCCTGGCTGTACTTTCTGCTTGTGCTATGTCAAATGTCAAAAGAACTGACTCCTTCCAAGGGTCCTTCCAAGACCCTCTTAGCTGCAGTGAAATAAAATTAGACATCTGGACAAAGATCTGTCCCATATTTTCTCCCCTTCTGAATAATATCCAGAACAATCTTTGTACACCTTGTGATTCCACTCAGATATGTATATATTTTCAGCTCATTTAACGGTATGATGGCAAATTTTGACCCAAGCTCCAGGCATCTGTAGTGGAGGCAAGGCTTTTTAACGTTCATGAAGTTTGTTTGGACATCAACTGTATCAACATATTTTTACGTACTGACTTAATACATTTCTTATATACTGAGAAAAAGTTTGTCTTTTATTTAAAGAATTAAAACTTATTTATTCAAGCATGTAAATATTTATTGCTTTAGATCATGGCCGTGGTTAGGATGAGTGAGTGTTTTTAGCATATTATTCATTTTATTCTGGTCCAATGATACCCATTTAATTTCCATTTGGGTAAATATCTCCTATTTTTCCCTTTGAATGAATTCGTCACAAGTTAGGGAAAGGGAGATGTTTGTAACTATATAATGAACTCTACCAGTAATTCCAGATTTAAGTTATTCTGCTACTGTTCCAAAAGCATAGGTGTTAAAAGGAATCCTCCTGAATAAAAATGTATTTCATCTAGTATCATGTGTGATGGACTAAGTCAACAAAGAATTGCTCAGATACAGTAGTATGTGGGAAAAAACCCCAAATTTGGGTGTTAGAATCTCCTAGGATCTTCCCAGTTCAGCTCCAAATATTGGACAGCTTCTTTTCCAAATTTACAGCAGGGATGGGTCTAAATGCACACTTTTAAAAAATCTATATATTACTTAAATCTTTGTGTTTTCAGTTGGGCAAAGTGGTACATTGCAGGACAACAATTTTTGAATCAACATACCTCGCACATATAACTAACAGAATGTGTCCAAAACCCAAGGCCCATGACTCCTGTGGGATTAGAATGTGGCGATTTAGTGCTGCCATAATCAGCTGCAGTTACATTACTGTCATTTCCAATGCTCCCTATCAATTCCCCACAAGTCAATGGTGAAGCCAGCTGGAAGTATAAACTCAATCTAATTGTCCATGCTCCCTGCCAATTTCCCACAAGCCTTGTCCTTGCTTGTAGGATGCTGGCTGAGAATATCAGGAACAGGAAAGCAGGCAGGAGAGGTCGCATATTGCTCAGGTACATTTCTCCCATCTGTACAATCTCTCCATTCCCTTCTGTGCTCATGCCACACCAATCATTCACACAACCTTCCTGACCCATGTTGCATCCTAAATACATTCCCCAACTTGGGGGGTGCCTCTGCTCATTTTTGTGCACCCTGCTCAACCTACACTATACTCCCCATGCTTTCCCTGATTCCTCCACCTCTTGTGCACCCTCTCCGACCTATGCTAAATCATGGCATACCCTAAACCAACTTGGCACTTCTCATACACCTTCACACACACTTCCCAATCCATGCAGCACCCTCATGCATGCTTTCTGTCCTGTGTAACACCGCATGCAACTCTCTGCCTCCTCCCCACCATGTGCTCCTCAACCAGCAATCCTTGTGCACTCTGATGTACTCTTACTCATCCATACTGCACAATGTGTCCTTTTGCCAACCCACATAGTACCTATTTTTTAATTAAGTCAATGGAGACCTTGGCAGAAAGGCGGAAAGAAAGAGGAGGAGGAAGATTTTCCTTGCTTCCTGCCAATGTCCCATAAGGAAACCGGGGGAGTTGACAGGAAATTAGAAATTGTTCCTGCTCCCATTGATTTTCTTTGCTGTGATCATTCTGTTTGCTTAGGTAACCAAATATCTCTGAAACGATGACCCAACGGTCCAGTTTTTATTAAAGGCTTCTTATACCATCTGACTAGTATTCGTTAAGTCTTTTAATTAAGGCATAAAAATAGCAGCAGCAAACAACACCTTTATTTTTACTTCTACAGTGATCCCAGAGACATTTTTATTGTAGTAAATAATAATGGCGTGATGGATGTGGGTACGTCCTTAGGAAACAGGAGGAAGGTTCTTGCCTAGGCTGCATGTCATTCCCACACACCATTACAAATGATGAGTAGCCATAATCACTGCTTTGTGTTTGGAAATGCACACTCACTCAATGAAAATGGTGAGCTGGAAGGGTAGCAAGTACTTCACTGGTTTGCTGTCTGGTAAATCTCTATTGAAAAAGATTGCAGCCATTTTGTGAATAGGAAATAATTCCCATAAAATGTTCTAAAATGTCCAGCATATCTATTGAGCTTACAGGAAAAAATGCTTCCAGCTTATGAGAGGATAATTTCTTTACTAAACTCATTACACACCCAAATATTTAAACTGGGTTTTGAGAATTTTGTCCCAATTCTTTGCAAATCAGAGGTGCATAGAATTTCTCATGAAGGTCAAAATATCAAACACTGTAATAAACTTCCATGAGTTTATTTATCCCAAGTTCTACATCGTTGTCACCCTCCATACTTATTAGACTTCCAGATATATAGCCCCTCATTTCTTCACCCACCAATCTCTGTGCTGAGAAGGCAAAGTTTTCAAAGAATGGCTGCAGCAGATCAGGTGCCAAAAGTCTCCACTCACACCCTGTCAGGCAAGAAGAACTTTCCCCAGAAGCGACCCTTGTACTGTAAATCTTTAGGGCTCACATATTTCCGTATTCCCAGCATATTGGCAGAAACAATGCGCTCAAATGTCCATGGATTCTGGTTATTACGCCGCCTCTCCTCTTCTCTGTCCCGCATCTCTTGAAGGGTTTCCTTGCTGACTGCTTGGGCTTCAAAAGGCAGCTTCTTGGCTACTTTAGTGAGGAAGTGTTTCACCTCATCAAACTCACAATGCCCACCAATTTCCACTATGAGGCGACCTGTTTTCACTGCTGACACATAGTGATCAATTGCACCTTTGCCACCACCCATGCGATGTCCTAGTCCTTTGCGAGTAATGGGTTTGTAAGGAGGAGGGACTCTCCACAGTGCGAACATTGTCTTGGAATTCATGTGCCGATTAATACTTAGACGCATCACTTCAAAGTGAATCCAGCGGAGATAGCCACCACTCATAGCCTGCAGGCCAAGAAAAGTTGACGGGGATTTTGTTTTAATAATTCAAGTAAGAAAGACCATCATTAAGTAACATTTTTGAAATTGCAAGAGGGGATCTCCTCTTTCACATCCAATTGCCACCATTTTACACTTGTTTTATACAACTAAGAAGATTCTTACTTACCAAAATACCAAATTTTCCTTCAGTAAATTCAGTAGCTTCTGTAGATGGACCTTGGATGTCACGTAAATTCCTGGGCTGTCGCCTAACTTTAAGCACGTTTGGTGCTCTCTCAACAATTCTCAATTTGGGTTTCTCAGGAATGACAATTCCTAAAAGAATGAATTTGTAGGCTCAGTCTTTTCTCACAACTATCTTTTAGCTGCAGAGGTGCTCAGATCTTTGAATTTCAGCTCATGAATTATGCTTGTGCCTTCTAACTGTCTCCCTACAACAACTATATAGAGGCACCATCACTATCTTTTAAAACAAAACATTATTTAGCAATTACTAAGTCAAGAGACCAAGGCATCTTATTTAAGAGTGTCTGGTTAAAGTTCTGATAAACATAACTGAAAGGTTGACAGAAATTCTGTCCTTCTAAATTTTATGTAAGAACTAACTTTGAAGAAACATAGAGAAGGAAGTACATGCCAGCAACTTAATCCAAAGTGACAAATAGAACCTACATAGAACCTTGCATAAGTGACTGTTGGAGATATGCGTGAGCTGGCCAATCCGGACCTGGGGAGCTGTGGATTCCGGGCCGAGGTAGTCCAGGAAGACCATGTGGAGTGGCGATTCGATGTGGAGGACTCTGAATGTTACCATCTAAAGTGCAATTTAACATCTGCTAATTTTATTTGTTCTCCTTTCGGTCTTTAATTCCAAACTGCTACACTTCACTGTACCTCTGATTCGATCCGGACCCCGGTTTTTGTGTAATTTGTCCCCCCTGATTTTTTATGACCCCCCGATGTTTTTTCTCCACTCTGTATTCCAGACACGATCTTCTGCGCCTGCGAGAGGTTCCCCTCTCGCAGGCCTGGCCCCCATATTTAACACGGGCCCACCTCGAGGACGGACTGATTGCTCCTGAGAGGTGGGCGAAGCGCAAATTAAGGGGGTTTTTAACAAAAATTTTAATTCGGCTTTTAAGGGGTTCGAGGGTGGAGGGTGGGTTGGGGCAGTTAGGCATAGGTCAGGGTTCAGGGCCAGTGGGCGGCAACAGGATATCGAAGGGAGGCGGGGAGGTCACCCCTTCTGAGGGTGGCTCGATCTTGACGGTTTTGGGGAGGGGCAGGACTGGTTGGAGACAGGGTCAAGAGCCGGGGACACGGGTTCGCTGGTTGCAGGCGGTCCCGTGCCCTGGCCCCCTGTCTCCCCTACGAGGGCTAGGTGGTCGAGGGTTACCGAGCCGGGGCCCTAGGCTGATGTTTTTTAACGCCAGGTCCGTGGTGAAT
>JAPKID020001062.1:0-15680 GCA_026931265.2 Tropidonophis doriae | reverse complement strand
GGAGAGCGCGAGTAGGTAGGTATATAGGTAGATAGAGGGAAAGAGAGAGAGAGAGAGAGATACAGGAGGGAGGGAGGGAGAGTAGGTAGATAGATGTTTCCAGGTGTATTTTATCCATGTGCTGGAGAAGGAAATTGCTGACAACCTGTAGCACCTAAAACTGTTTCTGCTGGGACAGCACTTGATCAATGTAATTCTCATCAACTACTCTAAGTAAACAGCTTTCCCAAGGTGGGAAGTTTTTGCACTCTACAAACCTCCCCAAAACAGCCCGCTTTTTGTGAAAACGGGCTTGTTAATTTTTAAAGTCATGAATAGCCTCGGGGGGGGGGGGCAAAAACAAGCAAACAAATGGCCCATTTTTTGCGAAAATGGGCTGGTTTTTTGTCAAAAGAATTGCATGCATAGCCTTATTGAGGCTTATAGAGTGCTGCTGGGGGCTGGGGAGCAAAAAACAGCCAATTTTTTGCTTGCTTCTGTCCTCCCCAGCCCCCAAAAGCTGTCTGAAAGCCTCCATAAGGCTATGCATGGCCATTATGGTGAAGGGGTGAGGCTTCAGGAGGCAAAAAAAAAATGCTGTATTCAATGTATAAGACGCACCCAGATTTTCAGCCTCTTTTTAGAGGAAAAAAGGTGTGTTTTATACTCCGAAAAATACGGTATCTGAGCACCACTCTCCAGTCTTATCTTTTTAATGAGGCTTTTTTTGAAGATAGCTCAAACTAAACTAACATGGATTATTTTCATATTGATATTCATATTTGAACCCTTTCCTACAAACTGTAAAATGTGCGCACTTTATAGTTTACATGTGGCATCTATCAAAATTGCATAACTACTATGATTATCAGATGACCTACAAGGTCCTTCCAACTCTAATCTGTTAATCTGTATCATTCCATGTGTAGTTACTTGGGAATTCCAGCAGACATATTGTCCTAATGCATTTGGTCTGGAGAACACTTATCATAGTAAGGTTTAGGGTAGAACCTCTTATGTTGAAGGTGTCAATTGGAGAGCCCAAAAGAAATGTCAAAAGAATTAACACTGGATTTACTCATTACTTTTGGATGCTGAAGCTACTGCATTCCTATTTCTCTATATATTTATTGTTATAAATTTTAGACGGCTTAATTCAAAATTCTGCCACTGATATCCATAAGTCAGATACAGAGGGTTTTTAATCTAGACAGTCATTGTTCTACCACAGTATGCAAAAGTGAATATAGCCCTGTTGTATTAGTATGATTTAAAATACTGGAATCACTCTCTTAGAATGCTAAAAAACCCCTAAATGAATATGGCAAGCTGCCATTAATATCCCTCTGGATTTTCTATTGTATGGAACAAAAAATATAAGTGAGTATATGCTTTTAATATTCATATTTTATATATTCTGACATTTTTAATATTTATGAGTTTATTTTAATTATATTGTTGGTATTCCATTTTACTTGGTTTGATCTAATGAAAGAGTGACGCATAATTTTTTTAAAAATCACCATGTGTATGAGCACTAGCAGTCCAAAATGTCTGAATGATAAATTTAGTAAATACTTTCCTAGGATTATTTGAGCAAGGTGAAAATGGGAATTAGCAGCTGTGGTATCCCAGCTATTAATCTCAACTCAGGAAGTAGATATTTTTATTTAAAGCTATTATCACTGGTATTAATGATAGAAACTCCCATATTTGGAATGCTTTTAATAAACCACTGTAGACCAGTGTTTCTTAAAACCTCACCTTTAAGATTGTGAATTTCAGCTCTCAGTATTTTTTAGCTAACTGGAGTTGAATTCCCGATATCTTGATGAGGTTCAGAAACACTGAACTAGACAGGTATGAATTAATCATTGATCAATCAATCATCAGCAGTTTCTGCTCCAGAAAATGTAAGACAGAAGAAGTTAAAATAAAACACAGTTGCTGCCCCATAATCTTCTCAGTGTTTTATGGAAATTCACAATACACGGTATTCTGATTCTGGTGAATTTTCCATTGCTCTTTTAAAAATAAAATAAAAGACATTCATTCTCAACACATCATGCAATATAAGTGTAGAGGCCTGGGGATAGATTAGCAACAAGAAAAATGAAGTCCAGGTTTTATTTCATACAATATATATCTAGCAAAAAAAAATGCCTTCAAACGTTGCTGTGAAAATTTTGTTAGGTTTTCCTAAAGGAATTTGAATGTAGTCAGAATAATATAAGCCACCTCAAGATAGGGTTTTCTTGCTTAGACTGTTCCCTATAACACGGTATTGAACAAACTGGGACATGTGTTTCTGACATAGGAAAATATTTACTTTTTTATTTTTATTCTTTTATCACTTTTATAAATAATTCAAGGAAGTGAATATACCTAATACTCTGTCCTATTTTTTCCACAACATTGTGAGGTAGATTATGCTGAAAGAGTGTGAACAGCCCAGCTATCCAGTTGACTTTTCATGCCTAAACTGGGTCTAGAATTTAATCTTCTGGTTTTTAGACTGGTCACTTAATCAAAGACCAAACTGACAATGGCATCATACACAAGTGATTTCTTATTCATTGGCAGGGAATATAGATCTTGGTGGGAATAATGAAGTATTATAACAATTAGAAACATAATTTTTTAAACAGAATGAATTTTTTTTAAGATGTTTTATTTTTTTTAAACGGTCAAATCAATGATTGACAAAATATATTTAACTATACCAGAACACACATTTAAATTCTCAAACAGGAACAGTAAATCTAATTTAATGATTGTAAATAAGATGCAAAGTATCCTATAGTGTTATTGTTTTCCTATTCATGGCAAGATAACTGCTGTTTTTAAAAGCCCTTTGTTACCAAATCGGAAACCAAATCGGAAACCAACTACCAAATAGTTTTTAAAAAAATGCTGAAAGTGTAAAATTGGGAGCATGGTTTCCTGTGATAGGTGTATTTCTTTTGCTTCTGTTTTTCAATGAAGAATATAAAATGTGCAGACTACATGGCATTTCAACTGGGGAACATAAAGAAATTGCTCAGCTTGGTTCTTTTATTATGGTCACTAATCAATATGAGGGGATAGAATGAAACACTGTCATGGGTATCCTTAGCTAGCCGATAGATATGGTTTCATACAGCTGTTAATCTTTGCATCAAAAGAGCATGTCATTGTGCTAAAAAACATGTTAGCTTCTATTTTCAAATTTCAGTACAAGCACAGAATGCCTGTACATCAAAAATACCAAATATAAATATTCTATCAGGCTTTCTTTTAAAACACTGGAACATGTGAGTAAAATGGAAAGTAAACAACTCCAGTCTTAAATATGTCTATTTAACTTTGAGTATAATTACCTAATGGCCATTTTTAGCTGACGGAAATCTGCAGGACATTGCACAGCTTGTTGAGGCTGGCCAATAGGCTAAAACATACTGCTTTAAACAAAGTAAATCAGGGCTACTGAGTGTTTAAAACTAATCTGTTTACAAACTAGCACAGCTGGACAGGCCTTGGCAACTTCCTATTAAAGAAAAGAATCAGCTTTTATGGGCATCTGGTTGTTTCTGAAAGGGCAGTTTAACCTTGTACTGCTGCTTCAAAGAAAGATCAAAAGCATTTATTACTTCTTTTCAAGACCAAATGACCAATATATTAAATCTTTTTGTTACCATGTTTGTATGCAGTTTTTCCATATGTTCAATTATGTGTGTAATTTTTAAGGTAAAGACTGCAGTATAAATTTAAAGTGTGCAACCTAAATTGCTAGAAACCTTTGCCAGAGTTAGAATTGTTTAAAAATTGACCTAAACTAAGTTATCTTTCATCTCCATATCAGACTAATAAATGAGATTTTAACATTTAATGGCTTAAAGAGTCTTGGCTTTATGCATATTTATTTTATGAATAGCTCATCTCTCATCTTGTATTTAAGAATCTTTTAGATTATTTTAGAATCTAAAAGCTTCCTTCATGTGTACTTGCTTGGTCCAAGATCTTTATCTCTATGTAATAATGTGGATGGAATCTGGGCGGCCCTTTGTTTCTGATATGTTTTTTCTGCTCATTTCTCTTTTAAGAAACTGTACCAGAATCTGAGTTGTATGATATCCTATGATCCTGCAAATGACAGGAACTCAATTTAATTGATCAAAGGCAAGTAACCTGAAAGTAATTATGATTTACACTAGAGAATATTGGGCTAAATTGGCAAATAGCCAGACTATCATAAAGCAAATGACACTATAATGCTGTGAAGTTCAAATATTCTCCAATACCCAGTTTAAGAACCTCATTTACTTACTTACTTTACTGTTTTGTTAATAAATAAATTAATTTTAAAAATATTTTTACAAAATAAATATTATTGTTAAAATAAGCTCATTTCACCTTGTGGTTGAAGTTCAATTTAATTCAGTTTCATACCAATTTGAATATTATGTTCTTCCTGATTGAAACATATATGAAATTGGTTTGAAATGGAAACAAGCACTACCTCTGTAACAATCTGAACAAAGAATCATTGTTACTCAAGGCACTTACAACTGTTATGAATTCTATGAGTACAATATATGACTTTTTTTAAAGCTATCAAACTCAAATTTGCACATGTCCAGTAATGTTTAATGTAACACTTAGCATGAAATATAGCAAAACCATATGTATATACATTTGCACATTTTACACTGATGTGGAATCTGGATTTTACAGGTATGATTAAAGAACAAAGGAAAACAAAGCCAAGTCCTGCAAATATTGCATATTTCCCCCACTCCCCCACATTAAATTGCATTGCCATGGAGGTGAAGAAGCATAATTGTAAAAAATTCAGAGAAATAGTAACATCAAAATATTTCTGAAATGTGTGCAAACATAACTATCATGCATTGTTGTGGGAACTTTACTTTGCTTGACGATTCATTATTCACCAATGACATCTCTACTGAAAAAATAAAGAGGAAAATTTGCTCTTGCTCAGATCCAACAAGCTTTCCCACTTATCTTTTAAACTTTTCTTTGTAGGCCAGAGATAATTTCTTAACAAGTCTTCACTGATCTTTCCATTCTTTTGGCTCACAGCAGATTGAGCACCAGCGATTTCCCTGCCTGTCAGGGCAACCCGTTAAATGGCCCCTTGTCTGCTTAGTTGTGTAATATGCAAAATAGTCAGATAAACAAATGTCAGCCAAGTAGAAACCTGGAGAGTTACATTAGGTCATAAAAGCAGAATTTAACCAGGCACCAGGGTCCTGGCAATAAAGCTACAAAAACCACACTGTTCTGCCAAAAACAGAGTCTCAGGGGGCTTCTGTCAAATCTGGACATATTGGCACAAGGATTTGGTATCTCAGATTGCAGTCCTATTTGGAAAGTCTTTTTTCTTTATCAGTTTGATTCACCGAATAGCCCACGTGTTCTCTTGCAGTAAAGAAAAAATAATAAGGATCACTGGGTGGTTGGTTTTTTCAGTAGCGCAAAAGCTGTAAACATTTTGAAGAGTAGTCTCAAAAAAGCATGGGTTTTTTTTTACATACTGATTTTAAAGAGATCATTCCTAGATAAGCAGAAACAGAAGTCTTATTTTATAAATTCCAGAA
Organism: Tropidonophis doriae; assembly: GCA_026931265.2. Classification (NCBI taxonomy): domain Eukaryota; kingdom Metazoa; phylum Chordata; class Lepidosauria; order Squamata; family Natricidae; genus Tropidonophis; species Tropidonophis doriae. The sequence continues at coordinate 10,101 of JAPKID020001062.1, read as the reverse complement.
GATGTAATTTTTCATATAGTCCTTAATGTATAACCATTCATTTAGTGACTGTTGAAGTTACGACAGCACTGAAGTAAGTGACTCATGAACATTTTTCACACTTACATATTGTGGCATCCCCCCAGTCACATGAAGACAAAGGTCACTTAACAACTGCTTCACTTAGCGACAGAAAGTTTGGGTTCAATTAGGGTTGTAAGTTGAGGAAACAACAAAATGAAATTATTGATTACAACAAGCTGTTCTAGGTTAGAAATTAAATAAATTTAAATATATACTTTTTGCACATAAAAACATATATTTTGCGCATATTGAATTAGAATCTGGAAATGTTTACCTTTAGATATGAAGTTATTCTGAATAGCAAACTATATTTTAACGGCTTGGTTATCAATTCTTCCATAGAGTGCATAAAACATTCTTTCCAATAAGAGATATCTAGTATTAATGCAATAGTTAGTATATACCAAGCCAATATTTGATGTTTAATAAAAGTTAAATTAAAATAACACAAGTTGAAATGAAACCTGAAATTGATTCATTCTGTCGAGAATCATTTTCCAAAACTGTGAGCTTTAGAATATTGCTTCCAAGTGTGAAGGAATGATCCAACCCGCTAATTACATTTCTAATAATATTTAGATAACGAATTATTTGTTTTAGCAATAAGAAATAGATTAATATAGTAACAAGAGATCTTATATCAATTGACTTTAAATGTGACATTTGGACTATTCTCCAACTGAAATTCCAGTTGTTGCAAATCTATTATTTTATCTAAATTCTTCATCCACGCAATCATACGATTTTTAACTTTTTGGTTTCTGAATAATACATTATCAACAATTTATAAGTAAGACCCAGCAGATGTTCCAAGTTACATGTTATAAGATTTTCAAATTTAGTACTTTTAGTACTGTGCTGTTTATTTGAAGATAATGAAACCAGTCAGGTGAACTAAACTATTGAGTCTCAAAGAATAAAATCTTATTAACAATCAAATCTTGCAATTCTAAACTATTATCTATCTACTGAACAAATTTCTTTGTGTTCTCATTGTAAAAACAAAGCAGGCAAGAGGAAAGCTAGATTTATTTCTTTTTCTATATTTGTCTTTGGCATTAAATACCTTTCTTATTATTTCATGATCTTTTATACATTATTTCTGTTAGCATTAGATATATTTATGCTGCCTGAAAGTCTCAGTTTACATAACGGTAACCAAGGCGTGAGATAGTTAACTTTTCTATGCTTGTTTTCCCTTTGAGGGATTGATTTAACATGAACTTAAGCAATTTAATGATTTCTATGTAAAAATTTAATTGAATGATGAAAATGTGTACTTTGATTATATACGACAGAATTTTGGATTTGCTTCATTTTTTTTATTTCTTTCCTAATTTTGTTCAGTTCTATAATTTTAAAATTTTGTAACTTCCTTGCTAAATGCTATTTATCAAATGTAGTTGATAAATGGTTATTAATATCTTAAATAGTTTGAAATGGTGAAACTATTAGTTGTTGATGTCTCATGAGAAATTACCAAACAAAAGCAAACCACAATGAACAAACCACAATGAACACTGGATCAAAGACTTGGTATCTTTTGGTATCAGTTTAGTTTGTTCCAAATTATATCTCTTCTCCATTTAAAAATCTAAATGTAATTCATGTGCATATTTGAGTTTATTAATCTGTACTCTTAATTTTCCTGCAGGATACAGATCACATAATCCCTATCTTCATTTATAATCAGCTCTTTTTTCAGATGCTTAAGAACTATTGAGACAAGGTAGGCCAAGAGAGTGACTGGCCAAAGTAATTCTTTCTGTGTTTGAATTTGTATGGAATCTCTCCTTGATGGCTGAAGTTGATAGGTTCAGAGCAAGTGAATCCAAAATCTCTCTATGTGTTCCCAATATGTTTATGTTGAAAAAGGAGAAAATATTTGCAGATGCACATTCTATTATCAGATAATGTAATCTTTTTCATCTCCAGTAGAATGGTTGATGTAATTCAGAAATTATTTTCCGTAAGATTGGGTACATTTTCTGATTACTAAAGCCTATACAAGGTAAACTTTAGGCTCCCCCACACGTGCGTGCTAGTCATTTCCAGCTTTAGGGGCAGTGCTCATCTCAGTTTCTAAGCTGAAGAGCCAGCGCTATACAAAGACATCTCTGCGGTCATGTGGCTCGCATGACTAAATGCCAAAGGCTCATTCTCCCACCATAATGGTCCCATTTATGTGCTTTCGAGCTGTTAGATTGGCAGAAGCGGTGACAAATAACGGTAGCTCACTCCGTTACAGTGCTAGAGATTCAAACCGCTGAACTGCCGACCTTCTGATTGACAAGCTCAGCATCTGAGCCACTGAGCCACCACGTCCCTAGTGATATATAGACTATATATTTACTCACAAAAGTTCAACTTTTTCTAGGAACTTAATACCCAACAAGCAGATATAGTTTAATTAACTCTGATTGTTACATTATTAGCAAGGAGATAATGAAGAGAAATGAAAAATCTTTAGTTTAACTCCATCTACGAAGTCCAGTAGTCAAAGCATACTTTTTACTCAGATATCAAATAATAAGTACCATGGTTAAAGAAATTGCAGAAACAAGGACTGAGATTTGAAACCTTCAATATCTTGTTAAGTATTTAATAAATCATGTATTTCTTATGTTATGATACAATTTATGATAAATTATAAAATCAAACACAGGAGTGATAAATCTAATACACAAATGATCTATTTTCTGAGTGGTAGCCATTTTAAGTACTAATTTTACAATTTAGTTTGGGTTTCAAGGAGTTAACTGTTAACAGATGAAAGTCATCCGATACACATTTTTATATGACATGCTTAAAAAAAAAAGCAAACCACTTCATGTATTGCTCACATAATTTTTAAAACTTCACAGACAGAAATAAAACCATATTCTCTACACTGGGCTAAACAAGGTGGCATCTCTCTATATTTAACATAATAATTTACATAACCTGAAACCACTATCCTGCTCAGAACAATAGTGTTGTTTAAATTATGGGTTACAGTCCCACTTTTCTGAAAGTGACTGCCAGCCAACAGAATATTTCGTGAATTTTATCTTCTGATTCATTTGAAACTGCCACCTACACAAACTGCTTTCATAATTAAGTATTGGCAAGGGGGGAAATTGACATATACCACTCCCCTATAATTCTGCCTATAGGACCATATGACAACATTGTGTGATGTTATACTAGGCAAAGCATTGAAATACAATTTTTTCCTAGCATTAGTTATATCAGCACTATTATTTGGGTATTTTCAGTTTTTGTCCTCCTCCTTTTTCTTTCAGTAGAATGATGTTTCAGTTACTAAATCATGAGATTTTATCTGCTGACCTGGGATGGAAACATGGAACAGAACTCAAAGGAATTTATGTCAGTAAACATCTCAATTTACTTATTAGGAGACAACATGACACTGCATTTTTTTCTTGTTAAACTGTTTAGCATCAAAATCTATCTTATGTAACTAACTGCAATTATCTCAACAAGGCTTCATAGCCATTCCTTTTAATGAAATAATAATACTATATCAGGATTTTTTTTCTGGCTCTATTCCACCAAAATGGCTTTGGAAATTTTTTCAAACTCTGGAATAGTTAGAAAATGTTGACTGAAAGAAGTCAGACTATGGATTTTTTAAAAAAATTGTAGCACTGTAGAAAATTAAGCACTTAAAATTTAGTTCACATTCATAGCCGATTGTGTGGAATACCAAAATTGTAAAACAAACAGAAACAATCCCACGTACTGCTTGGGAAAAAAAATCCAGTACTTCCAATCTAGCAAGGAAGTCACTCCATGAAAAAGTCTTCTGCCTCTATTCTAAGTACCTTTAATTAATAGGCTCTATTTCCCCAATAGCCTTGTCTATCAAAATGAAAGAGAAAACTTCACCCATTTCACATTTCCAGTATTCTTAGTTGGAACACTCTGCTTACTTTCCAGAATGCTCCATGTGTTTATATGCTATCTTTATCCCATCCGCCCTACCATCAGATCTACAGAACCAGCTTTCTTCGGTCTTTTTGACTCTATATTTTAAATCACCCAGCAATTTTTCTGCTGCCATATTGTTCATTTCACCATACTTAAACCCTCACAAGAGTGATCTGAAATTGGTTATATAATTATAGCTAATTATAAAAAGGGTTATTAAAAATCTTTATTGCTTCAGTTCTAGGACTGAATAGAACATGATGATAGTAACAAAAAAGAGGAACATGTTCCAAAGTGGTCCAATTCAGTTGGTAATCCATTACCTTTTTATAGCAGTGCTCATAATTTGTAGGTTGATCAACTGCCCTCTTAAAAGCTATGGTGATCAGGCAATTCTGATTAATTTTTATTATTTCTCTTCATGCAGTTTCAAGAATTACTGTAACAATAAAGAAGAATGGTGGCAAGCTGTTTATACCAGGAGATTAATGGTCTTATATATTCTGTATTGTGGTTATCCATTTTAATAATTGTAGACTGCATTCTTAACGAACAAGAATGGAAATTTAATGAACGCACCAATCTACAGACCTTTACACTATGTCCTCTTGTTTATGCAAGACAGGTCTTAAATTCACTTATATTTTTTTCAAAATGCATTTTATTAGTATGACTATGCATAGAATCTGATCATAATAAAGCAAGAGAATATCCCCCACACAATAAGCCCATATATTTCTTCTTGTGATCATTACCTTAGATTTCAAAGGATTTATTTATTTAAATTTATAACAATACCAAGATATCTGCATGTCAGTAAAGAAAGTAGGCATGAATCTGTTGAAAAGATGAAAAAATTAAAAAAAAGAATAAAATTAGGCTATTGAGGAAAAATGTTAAACATGTAGCACACTGTTATTTTTATTATGACTTTCCAAAACCATAAGCACCAGATTTCAAATAAATTGTAATAGGTAATTAATACAAATTTTATCATTAATTCTTAATTATAATCATTTTGTTCTAAAAGTAAATAAGAATATTACTTAGGAAGTTCAGGATCTCTTTAAACCATTATACTCATACAGTTCAGAAAATATTTTCCCAAACTAGTAGCCCATGTCCATTTTGCAATCCAACTTCAAATCCATTCCATCTGGAGATAACAAGTTTGGAAAACCGTTGTTTGGAAGTATGTATGTAAATAAAAATATACTGGGTTTTTTTTAAACTCTACTACTGCACTTTTAAGTAATTTATATATAAATTATTTTTAAAAAAATTCCACAGTATTTGAAATGATAGAAAATCTTGGATTTAGCTGTGATTTTAGAATACAGAAGTAGGTGAGATCATGTTCATGATCTTTGATTAACCTCATGTATTATTGATTAATCTGAAAGAGGTTCTAAATACATGTGTTTTTTTTTTAACAATGTCTTTAGTTAAGTCAATAGAGAATTCACAAGTTTTCTTCTTCCCGTAAAAACTGGAATACAGATGAGAAGTCTTTTTGGGCATAGCCCTTGGCACACATGATCCTGTAAATCTGATGGGCTAGGGATCCAAGTGGGACTGGAGACTTGGTGTTGGTGGCAGAAATCTGGGCCAAGCCAAGATCCTAAAAATAAGGAAAATATTTTGACTGGGAGAAGGAAAAAAACATGTATTTATTACAGAGTAATATCTATTACCAAATATGACAGTAATATCGAGGTCCACTATTCCTTAGAAAATGATTTAAAAGTATATGAAAGGACTTAGGTTCAATATGTAAATAGAGCTAGAAAAATTCCTACTGATAATTGGAAAGTTTGCTCATTGCTATTCATGCATTAGATGAAATGAAATAAATTGATAAAATGAAATTAGACTAGTTGGATTACTGCAATGAATTTTGCATGGACATCCTTCTAAACACAACCAGATGTGCAACTGGTCCAGTAGTGAAAGTTGGCAAGTGGTGCAAACACCTTATGGTTTGTCCAGGTTAGTTATTGCCAGCTTCAAGATAAATCAGACTAGGAATCCAACATCATGTAAACCAGTACTACTTTTATTGTAAAACTACAATAACAGAATCTTGCAAGCCTCCTTGCCTCTCTTTATCATTGTGAGAACCAGGGAGAGACTTGTCTGAGATGTTTATTCAAGTTGCATTTCTATCCTGAATCCAATCCTGTTTTACCTAACTATTGTTTTGGTAGAAGCTCTTCAGAAAACCAGCAGAAAATCTGCAGAAGACTAGCATGACAAACTTAACCTAGTTAGATTCCATGGAATTTAAGTTAAGACCTGCAATATCAAATGATCTCATATTTAATGTGTTCAGAAATTGGGTTGGTCTTGCAAAACATTCCCATAATTGCTTCTAAGTGAGGGTTTTAAAAAATGCTAAAAATTGAAAAGCTGAGGTGATGTAGGAAGCTATACACAAAGAAACATATAGATTGAGATCTGAATAATCTATTTTTTCTTAACTAAGAGTTTTAGCATGGATTCACTCTTTTGTGTCTAAATCCGTGATGATGAACCTATGGCACGCATGCCAACAGAGCCCTCACTGTGGGCATTTTTTTTTTTTTGCAGCATGCCGGCCAGCTGGAATTCACAGCACCAGAAAATTCCAAAAAACAGCCTGAAAAAATGGCCTAAAACCGGTCCAAAAACCGGCCATTTTAGGGCTGTTTTTCAGACCAAATACAGCCTGAATGCCGCCCGAAAAATAGCCAAAAATGGACAAAAAACAGGCATGCGCATGCTGGCCAGCAGTTCTTCAGATTTCAGGCAGTCCAGCACGCGCACATGCACACACATTATGGTTTGGATACTCAGTGCTGAAAAGCCTCCCCAGCATGAGTGACATCGAACGGGCCATGCCTACATTGACCATGCCCAACCCCCAAAACCAAACACAACCCTGATGCGGTAGTCAATGAATTCGAGTTTGACACTCCTGCCCTAATACAAACACCCATTTAGTATTAGAAATGTCATAAGATTATCCCTGCTATTTCTGTTTACATGGTTCCTTTTAGGGGCAGACAAGGAAAGCATTAGCTGCAAAAACCCTTTAAGCTTTAGGATCCATTTTGCAATTTTGCATTTAGCAGCATACTAACTTCCAATTTTATAAAATTAAAATACATTTTAAAAAGTAATTACTTAGGTGGGAAGAATATTAATGGTGACCAAAAAGGAAAGTATCTGTGGGCTTATTGGCATTCTAAAGCACTACAATGTGGACCCCAGATTCTAATATTATTAAGATTGTTTTTCATATTTTAATTACCATATTTTTGGGAGTATAAGACGTACTGGAGTATAAGACACACCCAGGTTTTGGCGAGGCAAACAAAAAAAAACAAGTAGGTAGGTCGATAGAGGGAGAGAAAGAGAGAGAAATATAGTACGTAGGTAGGGAGAGAAAGAGAGTAGTTAGGTAGATAGATAAAGGGATAAGAAAGAGGGGGGAAAGTAGAGAGAGAGAGAGAAATATAGTAGGTAGGTAGGGAGAGAGAGAGTATAGATAGGTAAGAAGAGGGATAGCGAGAGAGAAATAGAGAGATAGAAATACAGTAGATAGGTAGGGAGAGAGAGAGTAGGTAAGTTGGTAGGTAGAGGGATAGTGAGAGAAAAACAGAAATACAGTAGATAGCTGGGGGGAGAGAGAGTAGGTAGGTAGGTAGGTAGATAGATAGAGAAGAGAGAGAGAGAGAAATATAGTAGGTAGGTAGGGAGAGAGAGTGAGTGGGTAGGTAGGTAGGTAGATGTTTCCAGTTGTATTTATCCATGTGCTGGAGAAGGAAATCGCTGGCACAGCACTGTAATTCTCATCAATCTCTAATTAAACAGCTTTCTAAAAGGAAAAAAAAAGTTTTTGCACTCTACAATCCTCCCCAAAACGGCCTGCTTTTTGCGAAAACTGGGCCCATTTTTTTTTAAAAAAAGGCATGAATAGCATTGGAGGGGCTTGCACAGTGCTCCAGAGGGGATGCCCCCTCCAAAATGACCAAAAAACAACCAGTTTTTCACAAAAACGGGCTGATTTGTCAAAATAATTGCATGGATAGCCTTATGGTGGGTTACAGAGTACTGCTGGGAGCTGGGGGGGGGCAGAAAACAGCCTGTTTTTCACTCATTTCTGCCCTCCCCAGCCCCCAGGAGTTCTCTAAAAGCTTCCATAAGGCTATGCACGGCCATTTTGGTGAAGGAGGCGGGTCTTCAGGAGGCAAAAAAAAGGCTGTATTCAGTGTATAAGATGCACACAGATTTTCAGCCTATTTTTAGAGGAAAAAAGGTGTGTCTTATACTACTAAAAATACGGTAATTAAAATCTCTTGCATTGTCCTTTAGAGAAAATTCCCAAAAAATTTCAAATAATGTGAAATAAACACACACACACACACACACACACACAAACATATACATAGTAGATCTAAGAAAAATAGCAAATATTTTAAACATTCAGAGTGAAATCACCAAATTATATAAAAAGGTTGGTCTATCAATGTAAGTATCACAGACAAAAGTAAAGGGGGACGTGAAAAAAATAATATATATATTACATAAAAATATAATAATCTAAACATGAAGATCCATTACCATGATCATTTTATTTTATTTTTAAAGGTAATTTTTCAATATTACATAATGAGAGTGAATTGCACTTAAAACTGGATGTTTCTGGATATATGTGATATACTAAGCAGAGTAGTTACAGGCGGCAAAATATAAAGAAATAGACATTAATTCATCTTAGATATGTCAGTATAGTGGAGGAAATTCTACATATCAATTTGACGTTCAAAAGAAATATTCAAAGGAAACATTTGTTTAAAATAAAGTAACTCAGTTTATTATACCAATATACGTTATTTTTGTGTACATATAGATACATACCTTAGCCATAAGGGTTGTTCCAAAGCCACCTTGATAATTATTAGCAGAAGGTACCCCTTCCATTACTCCTGGCACAGGGTTGTACGTATCACTTGACCAACAACGGCCTGAACTCATATTTAAGATTTTGGCCAGAAGATTTGGGTCAAGCCCTAACCTGTCAAAGGTCAAAAGAAGAGAAGTGTTCATGTCAAAATGCACATGTCATGGATGACTTCTTTTTACATGTTGACACCATGTTGTCATTTCTCTACATTCATTTGGAGACTTGAAAAATGATCTAGAGGGATGATATTGAGAGGAAGACTCTTCTTTAAATTAAAGGTCATCAATCCTTCATACTGGTCATGCATGCTAATTATTAGATAAATTGCCAGACACAAAATAAAGATTCTTCAGAATTAATAGCTCCCTTTGGTCATTCTATATAAGGAAATATGATTCAAAAGATACTGTCAGAAGCATAAGCTACTATATTAAGACAAAGGGAAATTCTCTACAGTAAGCTTCCTTTTTATCAAACAGTTATTATATTCAGATGTTCAAGAAATAAGTCTACTGTGACATATGTTCCCTATCTATTCAGAGACATGCATTACAGTTCTGGGTCAACTGCTGAGAAGGTTACAGATCCTGATAAAACACAGCTTGTCCAAGCAGAAACATCATTTGTTCTATTGCTCTCACCAACTGATGGCACAAACCCCAGAGTATTTGAGACAGACTGAAAATATAGTGAAAAATATTTCAGCAGATTAGGCTTTTATTTTTTTAAACAATCAGGCATGATGTTGGCTATCAGTTTAACTGTGTGCAGTTTCATAAGAATTGTATTCCTTATAATGAAAAGCAAGAACATTTTAAAACTGAAATATAACCAACTATAGAAATGTAAGCATTTTAAAAGATGGATATAAAAATAATTATAGAAAGTAAATGATACAGGTAGCAATCCAACACATAAACCCAGAGGAAAGTAAATGAATTAGCCGCTTACTTCTAAATGTACACATTTATAATTTACTTCACAAAAAAAAAGCAATGTAGTCACACATATCATTAATGCGATATAGTAATATATCTAGACCCTCGCCAGTCCGGCTTCCGGCGCGGGCACAGCACTGAAACGGCATTGGTCGCATTGGTTGATGACCTCTGGAGGGCAAGGGATAGGGGGTATTCCACTATCCTTGTCCTTTTAGA
>JAPKID020001061.1:10000-15686 GCA_026931265.2 Tropidonophis doriae | reverse complement strand
GGGGTTTTTTAAGCTTCACCTGTTCACCGCCCCGAGTCCCCTGGGGAGAGGGCGCGGTATAGAAGTACAATAAATAAATAAATAAATAAATAAATATTTAGTTTACTATAGCTCTTATTGTTCGTAAAATTAATAAAAATTATGTTTATGTATGAGAAAGAGAAAGGGAGGGAAAGAAAGGGTGGGTTGCAATTCTAAATGAGTAGGGCCAAGATTTTTTTCCCCCAAAATTTTGCTCCTCCACCATACATCTGTGATATTAACATTACTATCTTACCTAGAATGTTACTTCTATTTGAGACAATTTCTATATTGACTACGGATGTAGCATTTAAGAAATGGCAAAAAGTTATTTTCAAATTTATTTGGCAATGCAAGAAACAGAAAATTAATACAAGAGAGAAAGTATTACCAGATTTGAAATTGTATTTTGCAGCTTGTTTTGTGTGGATGAAAGAATGGGTGACTTTGAGAAATAGTAGATTACTGGATTTGGAAGGACATGATTTTGTCATACCACATGTCTATTTGTGGTATGACAAATGTAAGGTTAATGTAGATTTCAAAAAATATTTTATTAGGCATGTCATATTGAGAATTTGTAATACATATCAAGCAAGACTCTCTCCTAAAATACCTATATGGTTGTCACTCCAAGACATCTTTTTCAGAAGAGAAATGACAGTTAAATAAAACTGGTTAACTTAGACCGATATACTGTCTTTCTCTAAAGGACATCTTACTATTAAAAACAAGAGATGACCTGGAATTGGAAAGAGAGAGAGAGACAGAATATTCTATCTAATGGAAAGATTTAACTTTGACAAAAAGATTTGACTTTGAAAATGTTAGGATTGAATTCGATGTGGTATTTGTGTACAATTATTGCAAAGATGTATACTTCTTTGTTAAATACTATCGTTAGATGAGCAAAAGAATTGGATACAACATATAATTGGATCAATGGGAGAATATGTTGAAGAAATGTATGTGAATTATAATCACATGATTAATGATGGCAAAACTGACAGTTGTTATTCAAGAAAAGACTTACTAATATTATTTTTACTTGTAAGTCATTTACAGACTTTTTGCGAAAAACAGAATTTTTTTTTTAGGCCTACTGGTTCCTGGCCAGGAATTGCTGTGGCCCAGTCAGGAGGGACACAACCCAAGGGTGGAGTTTCCCCCCTCTCTCTATCCCTCTACCTACCTACCTACCTACCTATTGTATTTCTCCCTCAGAGTATTTTATGTCATAAAGGTTGACATAATACTTGTGACCTATTGCTCTCTCTGTAGCCATCTACCTACCTTTTTTACAATTTTTTACATTTCCGTTGTGTGTACCTGGCACAGGTGTGACATCTATGCATCTGATACATACATACATACATACATACATACATACATACATACATACATACATACAATTGGTGCCGTACTTGAAAGGAACGTTGTGTGAAAAAAAAATTGGAAGCGATCGGTGCAGGACTTTCGGAAATTAGCGGTTTTGAACAAACTCTTGTTACATTTTTATTTATATCGATTTGATTCATTATAAAAATGATATGTAGAGTAGGATAGGTTGGATGAATTTTTATCTACTTCTATACCAAAGAAAGCTGGGAGACATTCTCTTTCTTTTTTCTTACTTTTTCTCTCCGTTTCCTTTTTGTCCTTTTATCTTGCTTTGTTTCTATTTTTTCTTTCTTTCAATTCTTTCCCTTTGCTTATTATTTCATTCATATTTTTGAAAATTAATAAAATTATATTTTAAAAGGGCTCAGTTTAGACTGTCCTATGATTCAAACCACTTCTCAGAAGAGGTTTTCTGGGCAGTAAATACTATGTTCTAAGGCTATAATACGCCTAGTTTTCCATTTCTGCACTAATGGAAGCAGCAACACTTCTACCCCTGCTGTGTCTTTCAACGTTTTTACGTGTTGATCCCAGATTTTCCAACATCCTTTGCCTGACAATAATTCCTTTCCTTGCCCATTTTGTTTCTGTTCTAGTGATTCGAGTTCTTTTTTTTTTCCTCTATCTTTAAATTCTCATCATCAAGATTGACAATGATGTCATCATGAATACATTTTGATGACAAACTATGTTTGAAGGATTATTACTATACCAAAGATGCTTTTTCAGGAGGCAACAGAACTTTCTTATTTTTCTTTTGAAGACGTTTCACTTCTCATCCAAGAAACTTCTTCGGCTTTGACGGGATATTGGGGAATGGAAGGATTTATATTCCTTGCAGACAGCTTGGTCATTTGCATTTTTAGAGAGTCATTGAGGCCGCATGGAAGTTTATCTCTCAAGGTCAACCGGGTAGTGCAAATGTATGTGGAGCTTTCTTGACTGCAGGATGTTTTCTGCCCTGGGTCTCTTTACTGTTGAAGACAGGTGCAGGTTATTGGGGATGAATCTGTGTTTTCTGCATTTCAAACTGAAGCATAAATGGCTCCTGTAGTCTGCAATTTTTCTGGAAATCCTACCCCCCTGCGCCATCGGAATGGTGTTCATCCCAAAGTGCATAGCTAAATGTCTAAGGAGTTTCTCAGTCATTCGAGTTATGGTTGCCCAAAAGGTGCTGTTTCAGGAGGCAACTGAACTTTCTTGTTTTTCTTTGAAGATGTTTTGCTTCTTATCCAAGAAGCTTCTTCAGCTCTGAGCTTCACAGAGCCTGAACTTTGAAAAGATAACTCAATAAAAGATCATGGGTAATCCAGTCTTTATAAAGATAACTGCACCAAAGCCATCGTTTGTAAAACTTTAGATGATTAGCTACTGCCACATTTAACAGAATAACAGAGTTGGAAGAGACCTTTAATGTCTTCTAATCCAAAGCTCAAGCAGGAAACCTTATATCATTTAAACAAATGGCTCTGCAGTCTCTTCTTAAAAACCTCCAGTGTTGGAATACCCACCGCATATGGAGGCAAGTTGTTAAGCTGATTAATTGTTCTAACTATCATGAAATTTCTCCTTAGTTCTAGGTTGGTTCTCTCCTTGATTAGTTTCCATCCATTGCTTCTTGTCTCACCTTCAGGTGGTTTGGAGAATAGATTATCCCTCTCTTCCTTGTGTCAGCTCCTTAAATGTTGGAACATTGCTATCTTGTCACTCTTTTTTTTTTTAAATTAAACTAGACTTACCCAATTCCCGCAACTGTTCTTCATATGTTTTAGGCTCCAGTCCCAATCGCCTCCAATCTGATATATATGTGTGTGTCAATATTCTTTTCTTATCTCCTGTGCATCATTATACAATTATTCAAACAGCTGTTTGGTTTTAGGTTCACTGTTTTAAAGCAAACCTATATTCCTTGTTAAAGCAGATTATCCATCAAAAGCTAAAGAGTAGGAAGCTACTGAAATGATAAATGGAAATCACAAGAGATCTAGTCTTATCAGCAGTGACTAGTGGCATATGAAAATATCCAAGAAAGCAACACTGAGGATCTTATGAGAAGGATTTGTTATCTTACTGTGGCAATCCCATTTCTGTGTAGAATCATAATAATTTAAAGGGGGACTGTATTTGATTTTACATTCAAGCCATTGTACTATATTATTTAGAGAACCAGCATGATGAGATGGTTAAACTGTTGGGCTCGGACCAGGGAAACCTCGGCTCAAGTTTATATTTGGCCATGCACACTTACCAAGTGACTTTGGGTAAGTCATTTTCTCTCAATCCAGCCCACCCTTCAAAAATGTGTTGCTGTGGCGATTAAATGGGATCCTATGTAATGCCCTTTGAGGTCCTAAAAGAAATATTGAAGTATAATCTAACAAGTAAAGAACAAAATGCAATAAAGCAAAAGATTAAGTTATTTATACCTAACCTGATATTTACTTATATTTCAGACTATCTATGTCTGTCTATCTATGTGTCTGTCTGTCTGTCCATCCATCCATCTATTGTTATAGTTAATTATACTTATGTCTGGTAAAAATGGGATACCAGACGTTTGAACTGATAATTATAAAATTAATCCAAATACAAAAATCTACAACCTCTCATGTCTTTCCTGAAATATGTCTTTCCACATATATAATGTGAGAAATAAAACAGAATGTTTGTTTGCTTCTTAAATGAGTTATTTTTTTGTTATATACATGAACCGAAGGGACAAAGCTATTTTAAATCACTGAATTCATAAAATTACTGCCATTTGCAGTCCAATAAAGTCAGCAAATAGTTTAGGAAAATTTCAAATTCAAATACAGATAATGTAGATGTATTATATTTTCTAAAGTTAATTAATAAACAATTATCTATAAGTATGGTGTCCGTCTGTATGGCATCTTATAGAGAACACAAAACAAACCCCTGTCTTAGAGAGCTTATATTCTAAAATTTAATAGGAGGAAAATAAAGAAAGGACAGGAGAACATAACAAGATAAAGAATATGTGCATTTAAAGTATATGTGCTTTAAATGCACATATATCAAGCTTAATGATAGATTAAGTTAAATTAGAACAATAAAGGTAGTAATGGAAAAGGTATTTGGATCGAAACTGTTCGTCCCTTCCCAATTTGACTTTCCAATAATAATGAATCTATGCCTTTTAATCCAATAAGAAAATTTAAATATCACACAAGGGAAGTACTGCAACAGGGGCAAAACCTTTTACTTTATTTAAACTTATATCCCGCTCCCATCTCCACAAGGGACTCGGGGCGGCGAGTCTGTCCTTAATATTAAAAACCTGTCCTTAATATTAACTGGTATTGTATAGAGAAGTAATGGCTGCATGCCAAAAGTGGGGGGAGCACAGGGAGGGTTGTGCACCAGCATGCCAAACCCATAATGCTATGCACATGATACACACACACACACACACACCGCTTTTGCTGTGGTTTTTCGCCTTCATCAGACTCCAGAGGCTTTGTAGGAGCTTGGGGGAGGGCAAAAATACCCTCCCCCACCCTCCCCCCGAGGCCCTCCGGAGCTTCCCTGAACCCTCCGGAGGATGAAAAAGGGACCTAAGGGCAACTCGGAAGTTAGGGAATGGTGACTTCCAATTTGCCCCTAGAACTGTTTTTCAACCTCCGGAGCCTTTAGGAGCCTTCAAGAGGCTTCCCTGAAGGCAAATTGGAAGTCCATACCTGAACTTCTGGTTTGCCAGTAGGGTTGGCTATCGCGCTTTGGAGGCTTCAGGGAAGCCTCCGGAGGGTGAAAAACGGCCTCAAAAGAAGGCCGAAGTCAGCTGGCCAGCTGACAGGGCAATGCCTTGTGTGCCCTGACATATGGCTCCATGTGCTATCTGTGGCACGTGTGCCATACGTTCGCCATCACAGGTATAGTGATTTATCTAAGATTGTATCTTTGTATCTTGAAGGCTACATAATGATGGATATTTTCCTAAAGTTGTATTAGGATGATAAAATGCCCCATCTACTTCAGGGTTCCATGCATGATCTTTTTGATGTTTGAAAAGTAGAAATACTGCACGTATTCCATTTGTCCAAGTGCACAATGGCTACAATTCAAAAGCATACCATTATATCTAATAAAAAGACAACGATTAATAAAATAATGCATATATTTTGCTAAAATTTCTATTTATCATTTATTGTTAGAGAGGAGGGATTGCTGTACAATGTGTTATTTTAATGTTTTTATTCAATTTAAAATAACAGAGAGAGGAGGATAAAAAATAAATAAAAAG
>JAPKID020001061.1:0-5000 GCA_026931265.2 Tropidonophis doriae | reverse complement strand
TATTATACTGAATAAGGAAATAAAGCCTTTTAGTAATAAGTAACAATTCTGTAAGATAAATACCACTCAAATGCAAGCTAAACATAGCAACTAACCTTGTACTGGTCTGGTAGAAGTCATTTTGAAGTCTAATGTAGGCTTCCTGGAAAATCCAGCTCTGAAGTCAATATTGCTAAGTCCAGTGATACGAATAGAGTGTCGCCCACTACTTGATGTCTACAAAAATAGTGATGAAGTTATTGTAATGCCATAGTATGAAGGTTTGTGTTCCACAAAATGTTACTATAAATTTAGTGTATAGTTCTAGCATATAAGGAAATTCCACTGAAACAATGGACTTTCTTTTTCCCGACCATCCTGTATTCAATTATTTACAAGCTGTTCACTGCCAAACATAGCATATTTAAACCTTAGCTGTTAAACTTAGCTGTTAAGGGAACATTGGGAGAAGAGGTCCTATATATGGATTGGATTGGATCAGATCGAATCGTGTTTAAATACCTATTTTTCTATAATGGATATAGTCATTATCTACAAATCCCTATATAGTCTTCAGAAACAGAAGGAAAAATTAAATCATATCAAATTTGAAAGTATATATGGATTTACAGCTACCAAATGTATTATGTCTAACCAAACTGTATATAGCAAAAATATTCAAACAAAAATGTTTTCCGTAAAATTATTGTTTAGACAATCCAGTCAGACAAATCTATCTGTCTTCACTGGAAAAGCTGCTATTTATTTCTGTTACTTAACCTTTTGCCTCTGTGAAATCATCACATCAAGGATTTTTTGCCAAAGGCAAATCCCTGTCAAGATCAATGGATTAGCAAAACTGATTTCTTTTTTATTTTGACTGCCAAAATAACTCCTGCTATCAAGTGATAATTAGCTGCTAAGTGTCACTGGGCAAAAATGCCAACAACTGATTTCTTGTACAAGTTGACACAATATATGCATGGGCAATTTATAACAGGGTTAAAGTACTTGCGCAACTTTCTTTTTTTAAATCGGGGCATGCCATTTAATTATCAACAAACCAAAAGTTGTAGTGAAAACAGTTTAGGGTAAAGAAATGGAATATTTGTTTCTTTGTGGCCAAAGGAACTTTTGAATTGGTATTCTACGCTTATAGGCTGTTGTGTTACAGAGACAGGAATGCTTTTATGAAAGGATTAACCTTCATCCCTGTGAATCAGATTACCAAATTAATTTGGTTTTCCTGTTACAAGGTTGACAACTAAAACTTGGGGTAGTAAATTAGATTTGTCAAGATAATTGAACTGTATCTGTGGACCAATTCACAAATATTACAAAGCCATACTGTGGTTTGTTTAGTTTTGGCTTAATCTGTTACATGTAGCTGCCCATTATGGCTTTGCATGATCTGTTTGCCAGGATTACTAGCCTAAAGATTCTGGCTGGCTTTGGTGAACAATTTGCAATTGCCAGAATGATGTCCCTTCTTAAAACTGGCAGCTGGCTTAGAATTTGAGAACGACAATTTCTCTCCACGGGTATATCCATAATTAACTTTTAGGATATTCCTGTCCTGTGTGAATGCTGGCGTGATTCTGTCAGTACCGAGACATTTTGTCAACAACTTCCAAAGTATAAACTCCAAACAGTAGATTACCACACATTTCCCTTGGACAATTCCACTCCCTCCCACCTTTTGGTCCCAAGAAAGTAACTGCCAATCATTTTCCTTCTTACACAGTGAGATGCCTTCTAAAAAGAAATAGCATATTTTTTGGAGTATAAGATGCACCTTTTTTCCTTTACAAAGAGGCTGAAAATCTGGGTGCGTCTTATACATCGAATACAGCATATATATTTTTTGCCTCCTGGTACCCCACTCCCTTCACCAAACTGGCTATGCCTAGTCTTGTGGAGCCTTCCAGAGAGCTCCTGGGGGCTGAGGAGGGCAGAAATTAGCCTCAAACGGGCCGTTTCCCCCTCCCCCAGCCCCCAGACGCACTCTATAAGCCTCCATAGGACTATGCATGCAATTTATTTGACCCCAAAATGGCCTGTTTTTGTGATAAATAGGGTGGTTTTTTTGCCCCCTCCACACCCCAGGGGCACTCTGCAAGCCCCCCCCCACCAAGGCTATTCATGCTTTTTATTTGAAGAAAATCGCCCCCGTTTTCGCGGAGAAAGAGCAGTTTGGAGGAAATATGCAAAGCACAAAAAAAACCCTTTTTGCCTCCTGGAACCCCGTCCCCTTTACCAAACTGGCTGTGCCGAGCATTATGGAGGCTTCCAGAGAGCTGGGTAAATGGCTCTGTCCGCATCTGCGCCGACTATAAGGCGACCATTAACCGTGGACTTCAGGCGAACCCATATCCAGTGCCGGTGATGCAGGACCTGCTCCATTCCTTGGGGCAGGGCTGCATCTTTGCAAAGCTGGATATGGCACAAGCATATCAACAGTTACCGGTGGATGACGAGGCTGCTGAGGCTCAGACTATCGTCACCTACCAAGGGGCTTTTCGTTGTCGTTGCCTACAATTTGGCATTTCTGTCGCCCCGGGGATCTTCCAGAGCCTCATTTGCTCCATGGGCTCCGGGCGTCGTCCCATATTTCGATGACGTCCTGATAGCGGCTTCCAGTCTGTCAGGGTTCACCAAAATACTTCGGAAGGTCCTCATCATCTTGAGGGGCGCGGGCTTGAAATTAAAGCACAGCAAGTGTCAATTCGCTGTGCCAAAGATTGAATTCCTGGGCTTCTTAATAGATGCCCAGGGCATCCACCCTATCCCCAGTAAGGTCAAGGCCATTAGAGAAGCTCCCACACTGGCCTCCAAAACAGAGTTTCAGGCTTTTCTTGGCCTTTTAAATTTCTATGCACCATTTGTCCCACATAAGACATTGTTAGCCGAGCCACTCCATCGTCTGCTGGATCGATCTGTGGCTTGGCGCTGGGGCAGCCGCGAAGCGTACGCATTTGCGGCCGTCAAATGCTAACGTCAGAGGCTGTTTTGGTACAATATAGCGACCAGCTCCCTCTGACATTAGCATGCGATGCCTCACCCTTTGGAGTGGGGGCTGTCCTGAGTCATGTCTTCCCGGATGGCTTGGAAGCCCCCGTAGGGTTCTACTCCTGGACAATGTCGCAAACTGAGCGGAACTATAGCCAGATTGATAGGGAGACTCTGGTTTTAGTATCAGGGGTTAAAAAATTCCACAACTATTTGTATGGCCGCCCCTTCTCTATTTTTACTGATCATAAACCGCTTCTAGGGCTTCTGGCCGGCGATCACCCGACGCCTGCCATCCTGTCACCACAGATGACCTGGTGGACGGAGTTTCTTGCAGCGTATGATTACACATTGTTCTACTGCCCTGGCAAGCAGTTGGGGCACGCAGATGCCCTAAGCTGCTGCCCCCTTCCTAAATCGGATCAGGAGACGGTTCTGGCCAAGTCCGTTTTAGCAATCGCAGAATCAGATCTACCTCTTATGTCTTCAGACGTGGCTGCACTTACTAAGGCCGACCCTGTTTTAGCCCAGGTTTCTACTTGGGTCCTATGAGGGTGGCCCTCGGGCAGCATGGCAGAAGAATTCCGGCCTTGTAAGATCCATCAGCTGGAGTTGTCACTCCATTGTGGGTGTTTGTGTTGGGGGGATCGGGTCATCATACTCCCCCCACTGCGACGCTGGGTATTACAGTCGTTACATGAGTACCACCCAGGCATAGCCAGAATGAAAGCCCTTGGCCGTAGCTATGTATGGTGGCCTCGCATGGATGCAGAGATAGCCGCCTGGGTTGGGGCTTGTTTCACCTGTCAGGCATCCCGCCCTGCCCCAGCCACGGCCCCACCTAGGGAATGGGACATTCCGCGGAGCCCCTGGTCCTGCATTCATATCGATTTTGCGGGTCCTTTTCATGTGTTGCACTGCCTTTTTGCGACACATGGGCTGCTGGACTCTGTGGTGTCCGACAACGGACCACAGTTTCACTCCACCACCTTCCAGGAGTTTCTAGCATCCCAGGGGATCTGCCACGCGCCCACCGCCCCGTACCACCCTGCTTCGAATGGCTGGGTGGAACGCGCTGTCTGTTCGGCTAAGGAGGCTCTTGGCAGGATGGAAAGGGGCGATTGGCACGCAAAAGTGGCTGCTTACCTACTCGGTCAGCATTCCATTCCTTGCCCGGTGATGGGGAAGAGTCCCGCCAAACTGTTAATGGGCTGTCGCCTGCGAACAACATTAGATCAGTTGCACCCACTTTATAATGAGGTGCAGCCGAGCAACCTGGGGGCACCTCCTGCCCGCCTATTCTGTAAAGGGGAATCAGTTTTTGCAAGAAACTTTTCGGGTGACCCCAGATGGGTTCCCGCTACCGTAGCAGAGTTAACGGACCCCTGTTCTTTCAGGGTTAGACTACCTGATGGATCTGAATGGAGGCGGCACTTGGATCAACTAAGGCACCGCACACCATCGCTGGCCCTGCTGGCACCAGACCGTGATTTCCCTTTGGCGTCTGCAAGAATGTTCGATCAAACTGACATTGCCTCTATTCCCGACGTCCGTGGGGCCCTTGCCAATCCAGGGTTTCTGGGCATGGATGCCACATGTTGGCGGCAACCAACATTACCTTCTCAACCTGACATGACCACGAGGGTTGCACAACACAAGGCTGTCTCGACTCGGAGGCCGCCCCTCAGTAACCAAACTTCTCCCCATCGAACGCTGTGCCAATTCGACCAGATCCATCTGCTCTTCAAGCGCCATCTCCAGCGGGGGGCCTGGATGCTGTCATCCAGAGCTACACCTCCATCAGGGAGGAGCTACAACAGGGACACCATACTAGTCCGATGTCTCCGCAGATTCCGAGGCGATCAGAGCGGACGCGTCGCCGTCCTGCTTACCTTAGAGAATACGCATGCGCATCCACGCATGCGTGGCTGCTGTGGGGGAGGAGTGTTAAATCCTAGATTTACAATCTAAGTTGGTTTGCCGACAGCAGCCAGTCATGCCTGATTGGCTGG
>JAPKID020001060.1:0-15686 GCA_026931265.2 Tropidonophis doriae | reverse complement strand
ATTCTTTGAGGAATCTACCTGCCTTGGAGTTCTTGGAATCCTGACACACTGATATGAATAAAGATACCTGCAACAGAGTAGCATCCTCCAAACGATCTAATGAGGATTGTTACATTAGTCAATGATCTCTACTTGTTGATAACTATAGTATGGGTCAATCAAATAATAATAGCATCTAAGGGCAGGCCTTCATAATCCTAGTTAGGAGGTCCCAAAGTTTAATGATGCTTTTTTTCTTTTTATCATTGACTACTTGGTGAGGCAAAGCGAGTGCTTGTGGGAGAGGGAAAGATATACAAAGAATGGCATTTAACATCATAACCTTTACTAATTGGTAATTTACAATTTAATTTTGTAAATATATGTCCTTTAGTTTTTAGGAGTCAAATGTTTCAAACTCTTCATGCTGAAGCAAACTTTTTGGATAATAGATACTGCTTCCTGTTCACTTTATAAACTGGTTATTAATTAGTTACCATGCAGTTCATTTGTCACTTTCCAGCTACATTTTTTTTACTGGCCTGTCAGAAGCTCTGAAATTACTTGTTCTGCGAACTTGTAACTTCCATGTTCATTGTGTGAAATTTTTTTCCTTCATCATTTACAAGTATCAGAGAAAGAGGGAGAGGGAGAGAAATACTGTGCCAACACATTTCTTTCATTCATCTAGAATAGCTATTGGTCTCGGAAGCAAATAAAAGAGGCATTATTCTGCTAATAAAAGAGACCACAAATAAGTAAAAAGAATAAAGTCTGCCACCCGTTCAAAGTGTTATTTGCTAAAATAATGGGGAATAGGTAGGTGTAAAAATAATTATTGGATTCTAAGTATAGATGGCTTCTTAAGTTTGCAGAAAGACTTTTCAGCCTGACATTTTGACCTCTTGCAAGTTTAAACATATGATATTGTGGCCAATATTTCTCCTTGTAGATCTTTCTTTTTCACTCTTTCCCTTCTGTAATCCTTTCGTGCCTGAAAATTACAAGCAGGGTTGGCTTTGTATGGGACTTCACAGGAGAGGAGCATCAATTGTGATCCATGTGCAGGAGAATCTTAATAGGAGTAAGTTCTATAGGTGGTTCTGATCTATTGTGATTCTCATCTTCCTCCATTGAATTGAAATAGGTTCGTCTTACAGTTTCTGTCTACTGGCTAGCAGAATTACCATGGAAAAAATGTGGACTTTAAGAATATTGTTTCTCTCATATATTCTGAAATTGCTTTCTGCCACTTATATTTTACGTTACAGTGGACCTCAATACAATCAACTTCAGTTTGGTCAGTAGTGAGAGATTATGAGGATTTTGATCTGTCAACATATGAAGAGCCACAGATTATCCAATATTGCAGTAAGTGGTTAGCTTCAAGGAGTCAGTAATGATTATATTCATGGATACACAGTTAAAATGCCAAGAGTGGATATCAGTCTTATTAGTGAAAATGCCTGCTAAAATGCCAAGAGTGGGTATCTGTCTTATTAGTGAAGGGACTTGCCATTTTCTTTTTGTATATCACTAAATGTGTGCAAGGGAAGCTATCCTTTTGCCACCTGTTTCTTGGTGGGTGTCCCCCTCCACCCCAGCAAAATATTTAAAACAAAATATGAACTTTTTATTGGACAGGCAAGCAAAGTTGAAATGCAGTTATGGGGGGAAAAGTGTGAGAGAGAAAAAGATAAGGGAAATGCCTTATCAATGCCTGTTCAAACATTGAGATTTTTCCACATTGTCAATAGTTTATAAGCACTTTACAATAATGAAAGCAATGTGTAAGAAAAATAGGGTATATATTCATATTTCATTATTTCCTCCATATCTGCTTTCCTTTCCAATCTTATGACCTTAAAATACTAATTACTGGGAATATAAATTTGCTGTGCCATGATTTACAATTAAATGAAGGATTAAGAAAAATGATTTTAAATTAAGATGAGTATGAAAGTCTAATCTAAAATAAATTAATATCTATTTCTTCAGTGGTGACTATTCTTTCATCTTGAACTTGAACTAATTCATCCATTCCTGGATAATGGAGTCATACAGAACTGATAGCCCATGACATATCAGAATGAGAAAGTAGATTGCCCTCATCTTTAGGGGTACCAGAATTTCAAGGCTGAACTCATACCTTTGTGATTCTCACCCCCTTCATCACAGTGAGGCTGCTGACATGATTATATATTAAGATACTTTTACACACCATAAAATCTTTCCATATTAGCTAGGCCTTTACTAAATATTAAACTTCTCTGGGCTAAATTAAATGGTGCTGGAAAGCAATTGTTCTTTAACAAAACCTTAATTAAGTGGAACCCGACAGCCTGTGCAGTATAGGAGGTGGAAGGGAAAGGTGTATGCTTCACATTTGATTCAGCCTCAAAGCACACTAGATGATCATGGGCCTTAACCTACCTTTAGGGCTCATAGGAAAGATAAAGCCTATGAGACTGGCATATACGTAATTTATGCCAAGCTCTTTATAAAGAAAGGTGATATAAAAAGTGCTAATCAACTAAAATAAATGACCTCTTAGTTCACTCTGGGCAGATGAAGAGTCATGAAGAAAAGCACCCCAAAATTCAGTGAAAAGGCACATTTACCGTGCAGGTGGCTGCAGTTGATCAAGGGATTAGTTTGATGGTAAGGAATTGTGAGTTGGTTGGAAGGGAGATGCAAAGGATTTTTTTTCACTTCACAATCAATTTCAGGTCATGGGAGAAATAGGCATCTTGCTTTGAAAATGTAAATTAGGATTTTATGAACAAAGAAAACAATGTCTTGCATCTGGGAAAAGATGAATTGTAAAACTGCAATTAATATACATTTGTCTTGGGGGGGTGCATGTGTACGTGTATGTGTGTGTGTGAATTAGAGAGTGTGTGTGTCCCCTCTACATCAGGGGTGTCAACCTCGTGGCATCACATTGCCATCACATGACATATTGTGACTTTTTCCCTTTTTGCTCAACTGGCGGAGGGCATGGCCAGTGCGTGACACATCTGGCTGTGAGGTTGACACCCATTCCCTACATAAATATACATACATTCTCTGAATAAAATATTCTTTATGTGGAAGAAAGTGATATAAAAAATCATTGCAATTCAATGGTTGAAGAATAGATTAATACGTTCTCTGATTTTGGAGAGCGTGTCAGTGCAGTTCTCCTACTTCAATACAGAAGACAAACCTTGCATTCAGGCTCTGATCCCTGGAAAGCATAAACAACATTTACTGTTTGCATATGTAAGGGATTTGGCCATGATTTTTTTTCTGTAAAATACTAAGGTTCACAGAGAGCCATTCTTCAAGGAATCCAAATTTAAGCACATTTCAGTTTCATATTTTTCAGTAGAAAAAGCTTAATTTCTTCCTTGGATATGAATAGGATCAAGACCTATTTCCCTTCGGGATAGACTGTACTCCTGCCAGTTACTACACTGGTAGGGTAACCTTTTTACATGCAGCTTCTGTTTTTAGAATAATGTCATACAAAAGTTTTGAACACCAGACTAAGCCTAATAGTAGGATATTTATTACTGAATGTTCCAGAACTTTTTGAAAGGCTAAATGCAGCCATTGGAGATTTTGATTTGGGTTGGAGAATAAGGATATATTTTGTTCCCCCTTGGAGGCTAAAAGTTATTGGGAAATGAGGTACGGCACTTATTCTACAGCTCTATCTGATTCCTGTACCTCCATTTCAACAAAAGCAAAAACATCAGAAGACCCATTTGTAATTCTTTCATTCTACATGGTTTCGCTCTGAGGAGATCTATTTTTAATTGTAGACTTTCCTGCTCACATTCTGAGCAATTTTTCTACACAAGCTTAACAGTGAATCAATGGATAAATGCAAGAAAAACCCAGAAACTAAAACTATGAGTACAGCAATTCAATGAATTGTAATTGCAGTGAAAAATTCTCCTATCATATTTTTAATTGTGGAAATAATGCCACTTTTCCAGGGTGAGGCTTATCAATGCTTTTAGATGGCTAACGTACATTTGGTTCTATTAAAATGACATAGGTGTTTGGTTTTGGTTTTGTTCGTTTGAGTTTTAATAATCAATATAAGGGCTACCACAGGAAAAAATAGTACATTTATTGGTTTTCGTTATCCTATTTGGGTATTTCAATGACATATTTGCATTCCATATGCAGAGAATCACAACACATGTCTTACACTACTCAAAGAAGGCAGCCTGTCTGCTTGAGTGATAACACAGAGAACCTTTCTGGATTTTTTTGCCAAAATGTCTATAAATTATGCTGAGTTGATCTCATTTGATCTGTGTGTTCACTGACTAGCTTCCTGAAAGTTATTTTGACAGTTTCCATGGAATGGGAAAACACACCGACAAGATGGACCTCTTAAAACCATCATTTTCCATCAGACCAAGAATTGACAAACGAGTCTCATTGATGAGGATAGGACAAAACCTATCAAGAGATATATATTTATCCTCACAAGCAGCAGGGACAGGACAGAGGGAAACAGGAAGAGACAGGGGAAGCAATGTTGGAAATTAGGACCGTTTCTGATTTCATTCATATTTCAGTCCAGATGTGTCATTCATCAGTTCAGTCAAAAGCCAAAACCAATATTCTCCCTAAATATCTCCTGTTATATTTACATATTTGACAAGGTCATTAAGGGCAGATTGCACAAGGGGCTCAGGCATTTTTTCACTATAGAAAAGGATGGCTCCAAGGGGTGTTGTCTGTCAAATGGCATCCTACAAACAACAGAATAGCAATCCAAAATGCTTCTCTCAGGAAATCTTTCCTTTTTATCCAAACCAGCGTGACCATCTAGCCATGGCAGTTCCTTTTTTTGCTGATAAAGCTAGACTGTTGCCTGAAAAGAGATGAATATGGGGGAAAAGAAAAAGGCAAATTTAGAATATAGCATGTTGTACCATGCTAACTGTAGATCTTCCTGCTTCAGAAAAATTGGGTGCTGGTTTGTTTCCTTTAACATCTCGGTGTTCTTCCTCAGGAGCTAAAAGGAATTTGGGAGGCATTTACAAACAAGCAAAGATATATAAATTCATCAAGAAGATAAAATTACCTCTCTGTTCTTACCATCATTCTATTCTGGCTGTAGCTTCTTTCCAGATTTCAACCAGGCAGAGCTAATTTCTCAAATTTGAGAATTGAAAAAGCACATATCATTTCATATGAAATCTAACTCCATTGAATTCATTGTGATTTTATATATAAATCTGTTCTCAATTCCATGTCAGCATCCACATTAGAAAGGAATTATTTGAAAGTCCTCAAGACTTTAAAAAGAATCTGTCTGCCACAAAAGACGGTATCTATTTGTTATCTTCTATTTTTTCTAATAAAATAGGTAAAAACTCCCCAAATACACATTGCTTTTCTAATAAATTTCCTATTATCTTTTTTCCGTCTATTCTCGTTATATTTTATGTTAAAGTTATTTATTATTTAGTTTTGTTTTTTTTCTCTCAAGCCTTGCTTTGGGTTAGGATTGTGATTGGGTTTGTTTGGCTTTGTTTTTGTTTGGGTCTTTTGCTATTTGTTTATTTTTGTGTTTTGTTTTGAATGGGGAGGGGGTTGTTCCAGTGAATGAAAGGAGAAAAATCTCTACTTAATTATCCAGTGTGGATTACTGAGATACTTTTTTGTCAATATCTGAACTATCCTCAGATTATAACCACACATTCAACAATCATTCAAAATTACAACAGCACTGAATGAGGGGGACTTATAACCAGTCCTCAAAGTTGTGGTTGTTGCAGCATTTCTGCAGTCACATGATTGTGATTCAGGTGTTTGGTAACTGGCTCACACTACAATTGCTACATTCTGCAGTCACATGACTGTGACCTGGTAAGTTGCTCCCACTGCTTTGTCACTGTCATACCTGCCCCAGTCAAGTCCCTTAGAAAGGAAAGACCCTCAACTTCATTTGGGTGAAGTGATAAGTTGCTGGTTGCAAAAAAGTCAGGCTAGAACTAAGTTTCCTGCATGAAAAGTTACAAATTTTTTCCTCCTCATCCCATCCCTTTCCCTATGATTAGTTCATCTTCAGCCAATGAAGAGCTGCATAATGTTTTGAGAAATGCTAAGATGTTTAGGGCAGGCCAGAGTTCGTGACCTGGAGTGCTAAAACAAACTGGTTCTGTGCTTTCCTGGTCTTCATCAAGCTGTCATCTCCTTCCCTATTTCCTATCACATTCCACACACAGGTTTATTGCCCATATGTCTCCCTCCCATGCCCCTCCCTTTAGCCTTTGATGACAGGATGCAGGCAGCAAGGTGAATGTGGGCTTCAAGTAAGTGGGGAGCTGCAATCCAGACATACTTGTACCAGAACACAGTACCTACCACCTGCCCACCCTTATTCGTGCCACACTGGAGGACACACTCCCACTCACTTGCCTGCACTTGAATGCAGCAGTAACACCCTTTACTCACCCACCCACACTCTATAGCTCTCAACTACCCAGCAGCTTGCTTCTAAGTTATCTAAGAAAAGGCTTGCTATGACCAGGACATAATAAACTTCCTGTTGCCCTCCCCATTAACTTTGATTGTTGGAAGACAGCAGGACGTTGTAAGTCTAGATCATGTCGGATTCTTTGCTATCACTAAGCGATGTGGTCATATGATATCTTTACAACCACATTGCTTAGTGATGGAAATCTGGTAAAATGTTTCTGTTACAGCTAAACCATCAATGATAAAAATTTAGAAGTTCCCCACTCTTTTTTCTTTTTCTTATCAATTATATATGATGTGCCATAATTCTTTTTGAATCATACATACGTTTGTTAATGCATGTATTACACTAAAAGATTATTTTCTCCTACTTTGATACTATTTTTTTTGTGTGTGTAATAATAAAAAGTATCCCAATATGTTTATTTTCAACTCAGCTGTCTGAAAGGCACAAAATGCCCAGAGGCATCCCTATTGTGTTTAAGAGAAAGTTGTGACCATATTTGGTGTCCTAATTTGTTCAACAGAGAATTTCCTGAAGGCACATAATTTATACATAAATTTTAAAGTTCCTTTTTTCAGTTACCTGACAGAAACCAAGAGTGACTATTATAATTAATTTCACGGGGAATAAGATTTGATGATGTCCCACTCCTGTTTGGTCTATGAGTTTTATGCTATTATGGAAATAGTTTGTTCTTAATATGCTGGATTTTTAGTTGATCTTCTTAACATATTATTTCAAAGCAAAAATTGTATGCTTTTGAAAATACTTTTCCATTCCTCTATCTCTTGCCTTACTAGAGAGCAGCACCAATGATATTCTTTTCCCACAGAGAATTCTGTATATTTTAACATTTTTTAAAATTTGAATGTTGCTTTCAAACTCTCATGTATAGTTTCTGTGCCTATTCTTTTATACTGCAATGGATATATTTTTCCACCTTCCATTCAGAGACTGTTAGGCCAAGCAAAGTAATCTATAAAGCCAATCAATGAATATTTCAGTTTGGCTATATATATTTTTTCAGTTAGCACTGCAATTACCAATATAAATTATTTCATACAATATTTGCATTACATAAATGTTGGTTGCTATGTGACTAACATCTTAGTGAATGCTTTTATCTCGGGATATATCCCTAAGAATATTTTATTTAATTCCCATGAACCATTTCTGGACTTAAATATGGGGAACTAATTAATTATTAGAACCAGTTTGATGTAGTGGTTAAAGCAGGGCTCCCTATGGTGGTCAATAGTGACCCCTAAGGTTAATGGTTAATTAAGGTCAATCCAAGGGGTCAACATTATTATTATCATTTGTTGTACTATTAAGTAAAGTAGTATTTATTAAGTTATTTTCATATAATAATATGTTTCGGGGTAATAATGTAATAAATGTTTGGGGATTGATGAACAACGTGAAACCTCAGGAAGGGGTTGATGGGCTGAAGAGTTTGGAGGTCCCTGGATTAAAACTACCAGACTAGAAAACAAGGAAGTGTGATTTCTAGTGTCCCCTTAGCCACAAAGCCAGCCAGGTGACCTTGAGCTAGTGACGTCCCCTAGGAAAATGACAAGGGCAAACCACTCCAGAAGTCTTGCTTGGAACCCACAGGAACCCACAGGCATTTCCTAATGGATCTTTTTTTTATTATTATTACTAAATTCTCTGTGCTGTTACTTGTGTTATTTGATCAGCAGCAAATACAGTTGCTCCAAAGAGAACTTCTAGGATAGCCCAAGAATACTAGAAGTTTACCTGTTTATCCAATGGATATGTTTTACTCTATGAAAGACAACTGAAAGCTTGCAGCTGACATATTTCTCTCTTAACATGAAGGAACAGCTCCAAGATTCCCTGGAGATACCTTCAGCTCATGCAATATGTCCCACATGCCAAGCGCTTCTGGCATTTGTTTATTTCAGTGGGGGTTATGTAGAGCATTTGCCATAAATGTCTCAGAGGACATTATTTTCTCAGAATGCCTCTACATATTTCCCCCTGCCTCCTTAAATTTGAAAACCCATGTTAGGATTAATAGAATTAGGATAAAATATTTTTGAAAGTTGAACTACTAATAAGGAGTTTTGGTTGTTTTGGTTGTAGTATAATTGTCCCTGGACTCTGAAACAGAAACAGATTTCCCCATATCTCCTCTGAATATTCTCCACCATATTTCTGTGAGGGCTGCTATTAAGGCATTTGACAAAGTAGACTACAACCGTTTAACTTCTTGGTATGCTTGAAAAATGTGGGATAGATAACATTACCACCAGATGGATACGTACTGGGTGACAAACCACACTTGATGTGCAATCCTTAATGGAACTATATCTACATGGAGGGAAATAAGCAGTGGGGAAGGCTCTGTTTTAGGGTCAGTATCTTCATAAACAATTTAGATGAGCCAACAACCCAGAAGATAGGTTCAAGATTCAGATGGTTCTCAACAGACTTGAATATTGGCCGCTATCTAACAAAATGAAATTCAATTTAGAAAAAAAAAGTAAGATTTTATACTTGGGCAAGAAAAAACAAATGTACAGGTAAAGATTGGGTGAAACCTGGCGGAATAGCAGTAACTGGGAACTTTGAGTCCTAGTAGACAATCACTTAAATATGAGCCAACTGTGTGTAATAGCCAAAAATCCAACACAATCCTAGGTTGCATTAACCAAGGGATAAAATGAAGATCACATGAAGTAATAGTACCATTACTGTTAGAAACTGTTAGAGAATTTCTTCCCCCACTTCAATATCTCTGAGGGCCATGGGTTCCATGGAGCTCAGCAGCGGCAGAACTGCAGTGGCCACTTTGTTCTTGCTCCTATAATAAAATTCTCATTCATACATAGCTTGGAAACAGATCAACTGTTGGGCAGCTGCTCTGCAGCTGAGTCCTTTCCTCTACATTGTTTAAAAACATATAGGGAGCAATTAACTGGGGGAGGAATTACCTGCTATTCAGTTCTCAATATCCTGAAGGAACTTTTTCAACAATGCTCTTTTCTAGTTCTCAATTTCCTCTCATCCCATCAAGGCTAGAATTAATCAGACTGCATTCTTTCACAAGAGCTTAATTGTGAAAAAGGAATCTGATTTCAACTTTTATTTATTCTGAATCAACATATCACATCATAGAAACTGGCTTTCCTTCTTTGAGTTTCCCTTGCTCAATTGTCTGCTAATTCATTCTGTATTAATGGCTCAGCATACTTTCTAAAGTTTTAGGGCATGCTTTTTTCATATTCTGATAAGAGGTGGCTTTCCCAAAGAACCAGGCTGTACATTATTTTGATCTGATATTAGTTAGTGACAATGATGTCATTCCCTGATGCACAAACAAGTGTTTGGTATCCAAGTAGGCTGTATGCAGGGCATGACATAAGGGAAAGATAAGTGTTCCAATACAAGAGTCTGCAATCCGGAAGGAAAATTTCATATCATTCTTGTTTATTGACTGCAGTATTTTACCTGTTCTGTGCCATGAGGGATCTCCATGATTGGTATGAGGGGTGATTTATGCAGTTTCTTATCTGTTAATGAATCGGGCAATGAAAAATTGTTCAGGTAGTAGATATTTCAAGTACTTTTAGTACTTTGTGAATTACAGAAGGGGACAATCTTGTTATGTTTTTCTCAAAGCTGGATAATTTTCTCCTTGTGGACATTTGGTTTCAGATATTATAGTCAATAACAGTGAAGAGGCTAAAACAAATTTCCAGTAATTTTTTTATCCCTCTTCATTCTCATATACATCTCAAAATGGTGAACATATCAATAATCCTTTCTCCCCCCTCCGCCCCCAACAATCACCCTGAGGTGTGAGTTGGGCTGAGGGAATCATCCAACCAGCCTACCTCATGCCTAAGGTGAGGATTAGAACTCTAGGTAAAATTGCTTTTTAAAAAGAGCCATTTGGTCCAGCAGTGCCTTGGGCTTAATTCCTAGACCAGATGGCTCTCTTTCTGAGCAATTCATAGCTTTCGAGAGGATTTGTTCCAATATTGTTATTTTAGCCTTTGTTATTTTTTTAATATTTTTTCTCTGTCATGCAATAAGGGACACAGTGGCTCAGTGGCTAAGACACTAAGCTTGTTGATCAGAAAGCCAGCAGTGCAGTGGTTCGAATCCCTAGTGCCGCATAATGGAGTGAGTTATTTGTCCAAGCTTCTGCCAACCTAGCAGTTTGAAAATATGTAAAAATGCAAGTCGAAAAATAGGAGCCACCTTTGGTGGGAAGGTAACAGCGTTCTGTGCATCTGCAGCATTTAGTCATGCCAGCCACATGACCACGGAGACATCTTCGGACAGTGCTGGCTCTTCGGCTTTGAAACGTAGATGAGTACCGCTCCCTACAGTTGGGAACAACTAGCACATATATGGGAGGGGAACCTTTACCTTTATTATGCAATAAGAGCATTATCATCATCATCATGCTCAAAACATTAAAAAAGAGGAAAATGTTAACATTTCTTGAAAAGAACAGAATGAAAATATGCATTTCCCCCCAATTTTTAAACACAGAGCAAGGACATATCATTAACTCTATACTGTTCCATGGATAATTTAGACTGGAGGGAAAGAGATTTTAGATTCCACTTGTTACCACTGACCATTAACTGACTCTAGCTCATACTTCTACTGCATCCATTCCATGATCTTTGGTGAGGAGTCCCAAAAAGGTAGAATTGGTGATAATCGGGGTATTTAGATTTAGGTTTTTGAACCATTTCTATGAAGTTGAAATGGTACAAGGTACAATTTGTAATTCTTTTCCTGAATTCTCTGTGAAATCTGGCCCATCCCTAAATTCTTGTTTATCTTGATTGCAAAATCATGGAGAATTTTATAAAACAGGATAAATAAGAGAACAATATTGTATCCAACACAGGTAGAATTTGAGAGAGGTTAGGGAGGGGACCTTCCCATTTTATCTAACTTTAATTGAATCAAAGCAATTACATGTCTTTAGGTAGTTCAGAACTGATAGCTGCAACCATGAACAAACCATGAACTCTCTTAATTAGGCCCACGCACAGGGATTTTCTCAAAATAAAAGGCCAAAATGGAGAAAACAGAGTGTTGCAATTGCAGGCTCAGCTTCACATTGAAAGGGAGGTTTTTACCTTTTCTTAAGTGACCTTTTTCTGAATTGCTTGCCTCCATAAAGCAGGCTGCAATGAAGAGATGTAACATGTCACCGCAATCTTTGTCTGTATGCTGCCTCAATTTAGAAATCTAATTTAGACTTAAAGTTGTGAAAAATTGGGTTTCTCCCTAAACCCCAGTTCTTTGGCACAAATGATAGAACTAAGCTGTTTAAGTTCTTTGAAGCCTAAGACAGAACAATAAATGATCCCGACAAGCTAAAACATTTTGTTGTGTTGGCTCTTCTACACATTAAAGGTATAACATCACTCTGCCTCAATGATAGTGCTGTCTTTTGTGCTAAGTATTCAGCTCTGTACCCAGTGCCTCTTCCCACCCCAACCCCCCCCGCGTGCCCCAAACCTGGGACATCCCAAAGATAGTAAACAAGGGAAGTCAGACACAAGTTCTGCCTTTCCTGTCCCAGCAGCAGCTGCTGCTAAGTCTGCATATTTTCAGTCCATGCGCACCCTTCCTTTTGACCCTTCTGCAACCCAGTTGCCTATGTGTCAAACACTCCTGAAGATTGTGATTTCCTATCCTGACAGTCAGCAGGAAGAGGAGAAAGCTGCCAGG
This sequence comes from Tropidonophis doriae, assembly GCA_026931265.2. Lineage (NCBI taxonomy): Eukaryota > Metazoa > Chordata > Lepidosauria > Squamata > Natricidae > Tropidonophis > Tropidonophis doriae. Next base: position 3,481 of record JAPKID020001060.1, on the reverse strand, counting down.
CAACCTTTGCTTGAAGATCACAGGAGGCGTTATTAACAAAACCAGTCGTGACAGATCTGTCTTAGGAAATACTGATAAGATCAGGGGAGAAGAGGAAGCTAAGCAATTCACTTGCTGCAGGGAACAACGGTGCCATTTTGAAACTGGGTCAAATACATCATCATGTATTTAATGTGTACTATATCACTTTTTCTCCTCTCTGATGTCACTTTTGTACCCAATCTACAAAGTGTTTGAATACAACAAGCCAAACAGTGCATTTATATTGGTTTTTAAATCAGAGGCATGTCTGTCTGCAGGCCAGAAATCTCAAGAGGACACTTTTCATTGGTAGAATATAAGTCTTATGTGCAGGCTGTTGAATTATCTCCATTGTTTTTGTTTTGTTTTGTTTTTAAATCCATTAGAAAGATATCTGTGTGTTCAGCTAATGGAGAAAATTACTGGCAAGATCAGGATCTTGCGAGTTAGTCAAATTTGATTTCGCTATTTCCAATTTTCATAGTTTTAGTTAATTTTGGTCTCTCTCCTCATCAGTTACATCATTTGGAAATTCATAGCCATTTTCATGTACATAGCTCCCAACATGCACATTTAAATATATGTATATTCTGCAGATAAATTTCCCTAATATAATGTATTTTATATATTACTTTTGTTATTTAATATTTTACTAATCTATACCTCCCAAAGTACATTTCCCTAATATGCATGTTATTGCCTGCATACATTGGCAGTGTGTTGTTTGGCTCAGCAAATTGAACATTTGTTTCCTCCTATTCTTAGACTAGATAAAGTAATCATCTGATTAAGTATAAGCATCTTCGTACTTGCCCTGTGGGCCAGATTTGCCAAATATGGGAAGAAAGTGCATTCCTCAGGGTTCAATTCTCCGTAGTCATCTGACATTTCAGTATAGCCAGTTTCAAAATATGAACTTTGTTCTTCTTTATGAATGTAACTTCCTCCCTACTATGTTAGATTTTGCACTGGAGTTCATCTTCAGGCTTTTAATGGTTGTAATTCTCTCTCTGTGTGTATTTGTGTGTGGGGGCTCATGCGCATGCACACGTAAGCATGCACACCCATGAAAGCCCACAGAGGAGAAGCTGGAGAATAGCCAACACTTTCTGAACTTAAGGAAAGCTTAATCAACGATAATGATAAAAATTGTCTTGACAGTCTCCTATTAAATTCCATTGACTGTTTTACTTATTTTAGCCTCAGCTATAGTTATAGTGAGAAGATAAGTTTTTTTATTCCATTTTTGTTTTCATTTTCGTTTTCATTTTTGTCTCCTTGTACCCATTTTTGTAAAAAAAAAAAAATGAGATCAATTTCATGTAGAGGTAAACTTGCCAGAATATATTTCAACTTGGTTTAACAGATGGCCAAAGACTATACGCATTATATCAAAATGCTTACAATACAGTATTTACAGGGAGCTTTTCCTAATTATCACAGACGTTGCCATAGTAATTATATCATCACATATCATCACAGTAATTTTTGCAAGACGGTAATCCATATTACCTGCAGATTGGCAACCAGAAGTAGGAGTTTGAGTCTCTCAGGAATTATCAACAGAAATATCTTCCTCTTTTTCCCCCTGCTAATTCTCATTCGGTTTGATGAAAGAGATTTTCCCTCAGAAATTCTTTCAGATGAGAATTGAAGAGGAAGAAAATTCTCATTACAGAGCTGTAATGTTCTTGCATTTAGGGCAGGTTGTGCCTATCCAGTCTTTCACTGCATCAGCATTTTTCCAACAGACTACAGCTCTGCTCAGTTTCTCATTCTTTCATTTAATCCTAAAGAGTGAACTTTGTCATGGAGCATTTTCAGACTAGATAATTCGGAGGGCATCAGAGAGACAGAAGGCAAGACTAGGAGTAGCATCCTCTGCTTCTCCAATAATAAAATATGCTCAGAAGATCGTCAGAGCCTTAACTGAAATGACCCTGAGAATACTATGGAAAAACGAACCAGAGGATTCTTTGCAAGAAAAAATATATATTTGTGAGAACACGAGTGAGATTTTGGCATAGCATTAGTTAAGAGGAAAGCCAAATACAATCCAAATCATACCCCAGACTCTTAACTAGTGCACTGCAGTATACCAGCATATTGCTCAGGAATTCAAGAAATCAGTATTTCTCCAGCAAAACAAAAGCAAAAACTGAATCCATCTATATCCATCTTTTGTCGCAATCAAAAGCTTGTGGTAAACAAAAGTGTAGGCCACTTTTTATATATTGGGCTTTGTTGTGCTTGTGCATTTATCCAAGACTATCTTAACACCATACAACAAACATCTGAAAAAACTGTTGAACCTTTAGTCTTGAGCCATGATCATTGGGAAATAGGGCCTCGCAATCCTAGGGGGCCACTGGATATGTCCATGTGTGGTCCAGAGTATTTTGCAATCAGCAAACATACTGAGTCGGTTAATTTGGTGTCATCCCTAATCATGGTCAGAGTTTTCCATGGCATCTGAAGAAATGAGGCTGCTTGAGAAGATGTCCTCTAGGCCACCCCTGAGAATGCCTTTTCTTTCTTCTATTCAGATCTAAGATCAGTGGCAAAGAGGCGCCCAGGAAGGCAAGGGAGGTATTTGAGATTTTTAATGGGAACAGGGTATTTATCAGATAAAGGATCCTAAAGACCATGTCAGAAAGAAACCTCTCTTGTCAACTAAAATGGTCATGTCACACCTGCATTTATTTAATGTCCAGACAGAATTGCTTTATGTCAAAGCCCTATTTCTTAAGATGGGGAGCCTTCTCCGTTCTTAAAAGAACGTGACAATGAAACATTCACGAGGCCTGATGCTGAGATTAGCCGCTACATTTTTGCAATGGCTGTTGTTTAGTGTGTCTTGTCAGGTTGTCAGATAAAGGGACGCACAGATTCCCATAACGATTTATTAGTCTAGATTAAACCCGTTTTTTTCTGCTGAAAATGGATCCCTCCATTCTTCATCTGACTGACTTTTTACATTAGAAAACTAAAAATAGCCCTGAGTGTTTATAAAAAAAAAACTCCCAATATCTCTCAGCATCACTCCAACCTCCCTCCTGCCATACGCACACAGTCACACATACACAATTTTCTGGCACCTCATGTGTCATTTTCTTCTTTCTACAATGTAAAGATAAACGCTCCAAAAATTTCATCTATTCCATCTCTCTGTTTTTAATGCACTTATTTCACACAAATATCTTAAATGAGGAAAAAAATCTTCACATTAGGAACCGAATCTACTGAATCCGTCTTCCATTTATGTATTTTCTTTTCACCCCAACACTCATCTTCAGATACTCTTGAGGATACTTTTTTTTTTTTATTCAAAAAGTTTTATTGGTTTTTCAATTTTTTCTTAGGAAAAGGGTAAGTGGGATATGCAGAGAAAATTTTGAAGGCATCCATATCAGGGGTGCAGGCCGCACCAAGACTTCATACAAAAAATTAATAATTCTTC